>APFE030723868.1:33369-92941 GCA_000404065.3 Pinus taeda
TCACTTATACCTATGTAAGAATTCCCAGCTCAAACAAAAGATTCTTATGGAATTGCACACCTCTCCCTTAGGAGGGCACTCAGGAATTTTTAAAAACTTACAACAAGGTTAAGAAGGAATTTTTTTGGGATAACCTTAAATCATATATTCAAAAGTTTGTGGCGGAATGTTTGGTTTTCCAACAAAATAAAGTTGAAACAATTAAGACCCTAGGTCTATAAAACCTTTATCCATTCCAAGCCAACGTTGGGAGGAGGTTTCAATGGATTTTATCACGGGTTTACCCAAGTACGAAGGAAAGAGTGTCATCATGGTGGTAGTGGATAGACTTACCAAGTACGCACACTTTTGTGCATTATCTCATCGATTTAAAGCCAGTACATTTTCTACTACATTTATGGAAAAAATTCAAAAGCTACATGGAAACCCAAAGATTATTGTAAGCGACAGAGATCCCATTTTCACTAGAAATTTTTGGACATAATTATTTTCTTGTCTTGCTACTCAGTTAGCTCATAGCTCATCTTATCATCCTCAATTTGATGGGAAAACTGAGATAGTAAACAAATGTTTGGAAGGATATCTTTGTTGCTTTGTATAAGATAAACAAACACAATGGGTCAAATGGTTTCCTCTCGCTGAATGGTGGTATAACACTTCCTGCCATACTGCAGCAAAAATGACCCCATTTATGGCACTTTATGGATACCATCCATTGTCCATGACATCATATTTAGGATAAAAATCTAAGGTTCGAGCAATGGAATATCACATCGAGCCTCAACAACAAGTTCTCCAACTCTTAAAGGATCACCTCACTTTGGCGTAGAATAGAATGGAACAACAGGTAGATCAACGTTGCAACAAAATAAGTCTTGATGCGGGTGACTAAGTATTCCTACGAATACAACCATATAAACAAATTCCCCTCAAGAAAGCCAAGAAGGATAATAAATTATCACCAAAGTATTATGGTCTATACAAGGTGTTGCAAAATATTGGTACTATGGCATACAAATTGGAGCTTCCTGCAGTGTCCCGAGTGCACCTAGTTTTCCATGTTTCATGCTTAAAGAGGGTTATAGGTGACAAGATCCCATTTCAAACAATATTTCCAAAACTTGACGAGGAAGGAAAAATCATATTGGAATCTGAAGCAGCCATAGAAACAAGAACTCGACAGTTACGAAATCGATCAATTTCGAAGTATTTCATCAAGTGGAAGAACTTACCTGCTGAATATTCCACATGGGAGGATGAGAATTTTATACAGGAGCATCCAAAACTACTCAAGTGTTGAGGAAAACGCCTTTTTGAAGGAGAGGGGCATGTTAGGTCCCTATAATACTAGTGATTCCCCCATTACTATTATCATTGTAGCCCTTATTGTTATTGTTGTGCCCTTATATTATTAGTGTTATCTCGGCTTTGATTATATTGTGACCCCTTAGACTCCTATATATAGAAAGGAGGTTTTGTCATTTGTATCATCCAAGAATTGTTCATTTGTGTAATATAAAGGAGGTTGCCCCCTCGAAGAGGCTAATTTTAAAGTCGTTGCTCTATCTTTTCTTCTATTTTGTGAGCAGGTCGCTTAACAGTAAGAAACTCCCCTCCAAAATGATTACTAAATTTTTCGTCTCTTGAACATCTCAACAATTGAGGATTCTCCTCTTCAATGAGCCAGATAGGATTTTGATCCTCTTTGCAACAAAGAATACTAGCTTGTTGATTTGTTCTTCTAGCATTGAAATCTCCCACTAAAATAACGTCTCCCTGTTGAGGATATGCAGAAATATCTTGCTTTAAAGCTGCATACATATCTTTAATGTCCAACCCCTTATTTTTGTAAGTTTTTGATACTTGAGGTGCAAATAACATGATGCAATTCTTATGTGGTTTTCATTCTTTGTTATTTTTAACCATAAATATTGTTTATTTATATCTTCTTTCACTAAATGAATGTGATGGCCTTCTTTTTCTTTCACTAAACCAGTATCACTCCATATCCTTTTCCATTTTATGCTACCTCATTCCAAACTGCTAACTTAAAATAACCGTCAAACATACGAGTTTTGCAACCATCATGTTCATGAGTTTCTGTGAGACAAATTATGTCTCTACCTTTTACTATAAGCCCTATCCCAGGTACCCTCCTCCAAGGGTAACCTCTATAGTTCCAACAAACTAGACTTAGGTAGGCTTGGGTAGGATTTGATTACTACGCGGCTTGGCACACAAGACTCAAATTTGAGTCTTCACCCCTTTTCATCCATGTTGATCTTGTTGTTTTCCTCCCTATTATAGAATTACTTTTTTTTTCTTTACTGCTAGCTTGCTGCCCTATTTTTCCATGTGGCCCAGACACTGCAATAACCACTTTAGCATTGTAAACAATTCTCTTTTCCCTTCGTTTCTTGTTTCTCTAACTTTCTCCACTTATTCTCTTCTCTCTTCTTGTTGTTTGCTAGTTAAATCTTGATCTAGGAAGAAGTGTGAGCCTTTCAAGAGTTTCCTTTTTCTTAAGAGATAGTGTTTTTCTTGCACACTTTCCATGATGACTTTTATGGGTCGAGGCCTCTCTTCATATATCTTTCCCACCCTCCTTTCTTGGAAAATTTTCCCTCTCCATTGTAATTTCTCTTTGAAAAATTCCCTTGTCAAATTGAAAATGCTTTAATTCTTTCCATAGTCTCTTATTCCCCTAATAATAAAGTTTGTTTCACTTTGTTTTCTTTTTTATGTTCTCTTTCCTATGCTCTATGAGAAATTACATCTTATTTTTCCTCTATCATGTAACCATTAGTGTCCACAGCTCTAGTTTTGATTTATTTTGTAATGTATGTCCTCTAGTTCTCTTTTTCCTTGTTTTCAAAAAGGACTGCTTGTTGAACTATTTGTGTATATCCCTGAGTTGTTTTAGAGATTATCACATCCTTGTTTGCTGCGATTGATTCATTCCTGGTTTTCCATGCTACCTTCATGTTTTCCCATTCTCGTTTTCCTACCTCTAAAGCATCTTGTAACATTTTTACCTCGTATTTTAAAATTCTATTACCTTCCATTAAACATCGATTTGAAAGTGTGATATCTGAAAGTTTACAGTCCTTTCCTGTGCTTTGGCTTCCAAAATGTCTAGCCTTTCCGTGGCCTTCATCAGTTCTTGGACATAGAGATCTTAGACCAAGTAAGAGGTGTAGATGTGGGACTATAAATGGTTGACTCTTCTTTCTTTTTTCTGCTCTTATTTGTTTTCTTTCTCTGGGACTATTTTCTTCTTCTTTGTTCCCATTTAAAGTAGGCAAGTCTAAGATTTGCTTGGAATTTTTAACATTTACTATTGATTTGTTTTCCATTTTGGGATTTCAAAATCCCCTGTTTAAAGCTGAAGCCAAAAGTAGCTTCAAAATTGGCCCACCGTCGATACACTAGTGGACATTTTTTATTTGAAAATGGCAAAGTGAACTAGGGAATCCGCTTCTTTCTTTAATCTTTTCCTTCTCTTCTAGTGTGACTTTTCACTCTTATGTGTGGGGTTGCATATAAAAAAATAATGCTTGTTGATAGATTATATCACAGACAATCTGAATCTCCTAGATTACTAGCAATTGTCGAGCACCACTGCTAAACTCCTCTAACTGTCACTCTCAAGAAAAGCATCGCTCGTCACCTTCTCTATCTTCTATGGAGGTCTTCACAATTTATTAGAGTAGCTATTAAGAATGCCTGGCTCTTCCTGCGGTTTGATAAAATCCTTGCAGCGTGTAGGTTTTAACCCCGTACAGAAATTACCTACATACGAATTCTAAAAACATAAAATAAACAATGGTGAGAGAATAACACATAAAGCAAATATACACAGAGATTTTTCCCTGGATCCCAAAATCGGGACTACCAGATTGATTTTTCATTATGTTCCTTTAAATGTTACAATAAATATATATACATGCCGAAGCATCCATAAACCCCAATCCATTAACCGTGGATTATAACATAACCATAGTTCCCTTGACCGAATCTACAAAATACCATGGAATGAAAACTATCGTGCCCAAAACCATGTGCAGAAACCACACACAAAATCATACGTAGGTCCACCCACCTAATATAGATTCCAAAAGAAATTTTCCCGGGGCGTTGCCCCAAACCCTGTAGAGGGGGGCTACCGGCCCCCTCAAACCCCCCACTAGGCTAGTTGTGGAAATAATATAACACAACCCAACACAGCGTGCAGTATATGGAAAATTCTTGTACAACAATAGATTTCACGAAGATAAAAAAATGTATGCACGGTCCAATATTCTCTTCTTTCACGTAAAACTCTCAAAGACCCTCAAGACAACTTCAATTTTGCCGAGTTACAAAGAGAAAAAAAGAAAAACTTCCAAAGCCTCTTGCTCAAATCTTTAGACCAAGGGTCCACATTATCTTGCCTTGAAAACAACCTGTGCTCTTCCACCGCCTGAATTGAACATAAAAAGATGAATATTCACCAGTGAAAAATATCGATGGTCTCCTTGGTTTTGATCTTCTCTAATGGTGCAACCCAAGAAAGCAAGTGTTGGTGTGCTTCGAAGCAACTCTGGTTCTGTAACTTCGTGATTTTGGCATGCTTCAATATCTAGATTTCTTTTGCATCGATTGCTTCACTGTGTCTCAGATAGAGATGGTAGTGAATATAACTACTGTTGAATTGCTTTTAGTGCATAACGATTGTATTAATAAATGGTGGATATGAAATCCAACTAATACTTATCCCTTGGGCACATCACTCAAGAATTTTTAATAATATTAACGCACTGAATATCGTTTTTGGTCGTTAACTAGTTCATAGCAAGAGTTGTACACATATGTTAGGTCCCTATACTATTAGTGTAGCCCCTTATTGTTATTAGTGCAACCCCCTTATTGTATTGTTGTGCCCATGTAGTCCTCATATTGTTATTATTGTGCCTCATAGAGACCCACTATTGTTATTGTTGTGCCCTTACATTATTATTGTTATGTCGGCTCTGATTATATTGTGACCCCTTAAACTCCTATATATAGAAAGTAGGTCTTGTCATTTGTATCATCCAAGAATTGTTCATTTGTGTAATGTAAAGAAGTTTTCCCCCTTGAAGAGGCTTATTTTGAAGTTTTTGATCTATCCCTTCCTCTATTTTGTGAGTTGGTTGCATAACATTTGGTATCAGAGCTTTGGATTCTAGGGTTTCGCTGCTTCAAATAGGTCATCATGGAATTTTCGCTATAACTCTTTTTCAACAAAGTTTCGGAAGCTAAAATTAAAACCCATTTGAGCAAAAACCTTGATGAACCTCATGTTTGAATTTCATATCTTTTCTTGCTAAATTGTCGGAGATATGAGCTCATGAAGTTAGGGTTTTTGTAGGCTCCAGAATTCGATCTCAAATAGGTGACCTTGGAAAAATCGTCATAACTTTCTCTTTGCACATCAGATTCAAATTTCATAAAAAGTGACAGAAGGAGGACGGATTGTAGTTTGTTGGGTATCGTTTTCAGGGCTGAAGGTCGAAACAGGGACACGTGGAACTTCTTACAAGTTCTCTTTATGGAACAAGTCTATAATTAGGTCATCATGGGATGTTAGGTATAACACTTTCTTGAAGAATCCAATCTCGATCAGACCTATGGGGTTGAAAAGAGGGCTCCGAGGACTACCACGGGATGACATTTCAAAACTTGGAGATCTGAAATTGTAGAGTTACAATTATTTCAAGGTCAAGCTCCTAAAAGCAAGAAAAAGAGATATGAGGAAGTTTGATGGCAAGGATCTGGTATCTTGGATACTACAGATGGAGAAATATTTTGATCTACATGATGTGAAACTATTACAAAAGGTACGTGTTGCATCTTTATATTTAGAATCAAATTAGTTTGTATGGTATAGAGGGATTTGTTCTCGCAAACCACTTGTCACGTGGTCAATTTTCACATAGTAAATGATAGCACATTATGAGGATACAAAGAGAAACACCTTCTTTAGCCAATTTATAAATCTCAAACAAAAGGGTTCAATGGAAGCGCACATTGAGGACTTCAAAATATTTAATTTAATGGTAAATGATATTTGGGAGAAGTATATTATTGATGTCTCCATAAGGACTTTAAATGATAACATTCAACATGAGTTTCATCTTTCGGAACCTAATTCATTGGAGAAGGCATTCAGGTTGGCAAGAAAAATTGAAAGCAAAATTATGGCAACAAGGAATCCTACCACTTACAACCATAAATATGGAAGTGTTGTTTCTCCTATCCTTCCACAACCTACAATATTGACACCACAACAATTGGAAGCAAAAAGAGAAAAAGGGCTTTGTTACAGTTGTGATAGAAAATACACTAAATGTCATAAGTGTGCTGAGAAGAAATTATTTTACATAGATTGTGAAGAGGAGGAAGAAAAGGATCAAGAAACGTCAAAAGAGGAGGATATACATTAGGAACCAACCCTAGAGAAAGAAGAAATGAATCTGACCATATCTTGTAGTGCATTGGCAAGAATTACCACTCCTCAAACTCTCAAGATAGATGGACAAACAGAGATAGTGAACAAATGTTTGGAAGGATATCTTCATTTCTTTGTATCTAATAAACAAACACAATGGGTCAAGTGGTTACCTTTGGTTGAATCATGGTATAACGCTTCAGCAAAAATGACCCCATTTATGGCACTTTATGGATATCATACACCATCCATCAAATCATATTTAAGAGAAAATTCTAAGGTTCAAGCAGTAGAAGATCACATCTAGCATCAACAATATGTTCTCCAAATGTTAAAGGATAACCTCACTTTGGCGTAGAATCGAATGAAACAACAGGTAGATCAACATCGCAACAAAAGAATTTTTGATGTAGGCGACTAAGTATTTTTACGACTACAACCATACAAACAAATGTCCCTCAAGAAAGCTAAGAAGGATATTAAATTGTCACCAAAGTACTATGGTCCTTACAAGGTGTTGCAAAAGATTGGTACTATGGCATACAAATTGGAGCTTCCTGCATCTTCCCAAGTGCACCAAGTTCTCCATGTTTCATGCTTAAAGAAAGCTATAGATGACAATCTCCCAATTCAAACAATATTATCGGAGCTTAACGAGGAAGGAAAAACCATATTGAAACCCGAAGCAGTCATGGAAACAAGAACCCGACAGCTACGAAATCGATCAATTTTAGAGTATCTCATCAAATGGAAGAAATTACCCATTGAAGATTCTACATGGGAGGACGAGAATTTTATACATAAGAATCCAGAACCACTCAAGCATTGAGGAAAGCACTTTTTGAAGGAGAGGGGCATGTTAGGTCCCTATACTACTAGTGTAGCCCGTTATTGTTATTAGTGCAACCCCCTTATTATATTGTTGTGCCCATGTAGTCCCCATATTGTTATTATTGTGCCCCATAGAATCCCACTATTGTTATTGTTGTGCCCTTACATTATTATTGTTATGTTGGATCTGATTATATTGTGACCCCTTAGACTCCTATATATAGAAAGGAGGTCTTGTCATTTGTATCATCCAAGAATTGTTCATTTGTGCAATGTAAAAGAGGTTGCCCCCTCAAAGAAGGTTATTTTGAAGTCGTTGATCTATCTCCTCTTCTATTTTATGATCTAGTTGCATAACAATATAGAAATTGTTCCAATCATCTACTGTTGTAATCATAAATCGTGAATGGTTGAGGAGTGGTTAGTGAGCATCGGTCACTCCTTATATATCGAGTTAATTATGATATCATTTCTTAGTTGTGATTCCCATCCACTATGCAATATGTGGTTGGGAAAGTTGCAAACTATTCTTGCTCAACAATACATTTGTGACTTTTCTTATTTAATATATGTTAATGCTCAATAATACACTCATAGTAATAGTCCCCTCATGGGACAACTGAGTCAAACAATGGGATATGTTGTTTCGATTTGAGAATCATTTCGCAGGGCTAAAAGAAATGCATGCGATCACAATGCAAGACAGGTGAATGGATTAAAACTTCTAACTTATAACCTTGGCTCAGTAGACTCCTAGACATTTGACTCGAGTCTCTATTTGATTTAATAAACCATATTTTTCTAATTTATTGACATATTTTTGTGTAAGGTCACTTGTAGATTTCATCTCCACTCAAGTTAGATGATAGAAACACAATTTCATAATCTATTTTCTCAGAAGTGCCTTTAGTTTAGTATAGTTGGAGTATGTTGAATGGCTGGAAAATAGGCTTCAAAGAGTCACTTTATTAAAAATGCAAATAGTTTGTATTATTCTAACCTCTAAAATATCCCTATTTTTCTTGGTTATAAACAGGATGATCAATGCCATATGGACACATCGGTATGTTAGATGCATGATTCTGTACATATCAATGTGTTCTTCATTATATCAATGCATGAAAATAAAATCATATGAAAAATGGAAGAGGCTCAAAGACAACCTGCAAAAGATTTGTTGTCACAAAAAAAAATGTTTATATTTTACTTGTGCATTGCACATACTATTGTTGTTTTCATCATTAAACAATTTCATATGGAACAAAGTTATATTTTTTTAATAATGATTTGACATATATAATAAATTAAAATTTATATTTTTAGATGAACTTTCGATCGGGAGCTGGGTTTGGATCTAATAATTGTAAAGTATGCTACTCTGATAAGGTAAGCAATTGGGTCATATGGAACTGGTGCTATAGGTTCCATAGCCTTTTCTTCATAGACTAGATCATTTGAACCTAGATGTATGACTGTAAGATGTTGTCGATGGTCCAAGATCAACGAAGTCAGCTATACAATCAACAAAATCAATAAGTAAGATCTTACTTGCTCAAAGGGTAGGCTAACATCAACATAAGCAATGTAAATTGCTAAATCAAAGAGGCTTTATGGCTTTGGTTGTGCTACTAATGTTGGGTCTTTATCTGGTGCTTCTATTGGTAATGTATTGAAATTCAGAATGATCTAGGATGTGAAAAAACCCAAAACAAGCTAGAACGACTAGACTAAAAGTCTCCACACACTACTTATGTACCAAAAGTCAGAATTCTAAGCTATGATGTGAAAAATCTTGTAACAAGGTAGTGTATGCATAAATCCAAAATAAGGCAAAGGAATGTGACCCATGCTCATGCTTACTAGCCTTTACTACTAGATATGCTCGGACATGAAAATCTACACAACTGATATCTGTGTTTATTACTCCCCACTAAACTTAAATTTACTCATTATTGAAGGTAACAACCTTAGTATGTTTATTAAACTTACACAGCTAAGCCTAAAAGCCATATCCATTTCAAGGTGCAATTCCATTTTGAAAGCCAGTAGTAGATCCAGACACAAGGCCAGAGCTATCAATTCCAAGTCAAGATCCAACATTTGTTGATAGCATCTTGGACAAGCAACAAGCTCTTAGCTGGAACTATAATTATAGGAAATTTATCTAGAACTATTTGGACAAGCAAAAATTTGATAGCTAGTACTAATGTGCCTATGTCTACATATCCTTATTATAGCAGGAAAGCCTCTTTTCTTGTGCATATTTATTTTTGTAGTATGTAAGTAGTATTTTCTTGAAACAAATGATTTTTTATTCCATTGTAAATGTGTCTAATTATGTATACAAGTTATTCGAGGAGACATCTTGGGCATATATAAATATATTCAATAGCTTGGTTTCAATGAACAATACCTTCTTGCATTATTACAACAATTGTTTTCATTCATTATGCTAAAATAATGCATCATTCTCTTGAATTAATAACCAACTAGCCTTCATATTGTGATGTCATATAAAGAGAGTCTCAATTATGACCTTACAACAAAAAATAGCTAATAAGGACCAATGCCACATTTAAATAGAATTTATTGCTCAAAAAGCATGGAAACAAGAAGGAAACTAGATTTCTCTGAATTCAAGTTGTTCCATTGTAAACCTTGCATCTAATACTATTGTAGGGTCCATAGGTCCTAAAGGCTAAACTTAGGCTCTAGGTTTCTTGGGAGCGGGAGCAGGAACTGACATTTTCAAAAAAAATTGGGTTGAGAACGAATTTTATGTAATATATATAATATATATATATATATATATATATATATATATATATATATATATATATATAATATATATAATATATATATATATATATATATATATAATAGGTGCATATATTTCAACAAAAGCATGTACAATGATGAATTAATGATAAAATCATAAAACATGTATTAAACCATATAACATCATTCATCTAGTAGTTAATAAGTTATACTTCATCAACCACAGGTCCACAAGTTGCAACATATCGATTCTCAACAACCTTAAAGTTTCATATCAATTCTCACTAAAGTTGTACTTATAACCATTACCAATAACCAAACTATAACAAAGAATATCAAAGTTTCAAACATGAAATGGAACATTCCCTGAAGCATCATATTCATAATTCATTACCAATGAGCTATAAATTCCAACTTCAAACTTCAAACTTAAATTAGCATATATTGTTTACAAAAAATACCATAATAAATATGAAAGAATCAATATTTATAAAAAAGTACTAGAAAGTACAAACTAGAAAAGACATGGAAATCTATTCTCTAAAATTTCTTCTTTACACGAGAAGCTTCTATTTCTTCAAGGATCCATGAGAAATGGTAGTCTACTCCCACATAGTGGGACGACCACATCCAGAACTAGAAGGCACATGACCTCCACATAATGTTGTAGATGGAGGTGGCAGTAGAGGCAAAGTTGGTTCCCATGCAAGTTGAGCACTTCTAGTGGATGATGGCAGTGGCATGGCTGTTTCTACTTCATCATCATCTTTCAAAAGCTCTGCTTCCAATTCTTCTAATTGTATAGCTCCATGCTCCAAATTATCCTCATTTGGATTGTTGTCCCAAGTCATACATGATCTATGAGCATGATCCCACTCACAATAATGTGTCAACAACCTCAAGTTGTGCACAAAAACCAGATTTATGCCCAATTTTCATTGAGGCGGTTTATTCCCACATTACAGATGAAACTATAGCTGCTCCAACACCTCTCTATAGAAGAAGAACTAACAACTTGTGAAAACACTTCTATTGCTAATTTTTCTAAAGGTCCCCGGTGCCATACATATTCCACCATTCAATGGGATCCATTTTGTTTATATCTTCAATTACATGCAAATAACCAAACACTCCAATTTAACTAAAGTATTTTCTTAATTCTCCAAGCAATTTAGCACACTCCTCCCTATTAGGGACCATCTTTTCTAATGTTGCAATATACCCAACTTGTACCTCTGGATCTGTATGGGGTTTGGTCCTAACCCCAACCCCAGTTGCAGGGTTTCCCAACCAATATGGAGAGTAGTATTTTGGCATAAGGATACACGCCAAGGAATGTAGTGAAACATTATGTTTATCCCACCATGCACACACATATTTGTGAATATGATCATACAAGATGGGATCTTTCAGCTAAACAATATCATTTGTTTCCCCAACATTATATCCATATGCTCATACACCTCCCCAATCACCCGTACATATATATATGCAACAAAAATCATTTTATAAATGGGCTTGGTGTATTGCAAAACATCCCTCACACTTGCCCAAAACTGACCATCAAGAGCAGTGTCCTCCACCTCTTCAAAATATTCCCTATCACTTGCAGTTGCATCCCTACCCTTTAATACCTACCAATGTGGACTTGATACCATGTTATCCAATGACTCTCTTACCTTTAAAAGGTGCCTAAAAGTGAGGTAATAACTAGAAAATATAGTATTCCCAAGATTCAATAGCTTTAACCTTGAATGACTACGGAAAAGCCCATGGGTATTGCTATGATTGGTAATAAATTTTATCATTTATTTCCCTCTCTTGTACAATTCATCAATATTTCTATATTGAGATTCCTTGATCTTAATAATGTCATGCATCAAAAGGTTCATTGTGTGAACCAAACACCTAGACCAAAATATATTGGGGTATTTATCCTCAATGATTTCTCTCATTGTCTTACAATTAGAAGCATTATGAGTGATGACTTGGATGACATTGTATAGCCCAATACTTTTAATTGTTTGAATTAATGGTTGGGAAATATTGATGGTGGTCTTGATTTTTTATCAGTAATCATGTGATGAAAGGAAGACTGCACCATTAGCATACATACCAAGAAAATTTATCAATGCCTTGCCTTTTACATTTTTCCAACCATCATATACAATGGATACCCCATATTCGTTCCAAGCATTTGTGAATTTAACCAAAGAATCTGTTATTTTGGCTTTTCCACATTCAATTCCCACATTTCTAGATTTTTCATACCCATGGCTTGTGTATCCTTTAGGAGCATCATCAATGGTGGAAACCATTTCATGCCAATGAGTTGAGCAAAGAACATTGAATGGTATCCCACATGCAAAGAGAAACTGGAAATTTTTTGCATCCACATCATCCCTACACCCTTGATCAAGGAATTATGATATTGTTATCTGCCTTAAAGAGATGTTTGTGCTTGTGGCTCTGTATCCACAACTATGGGTGGATGTTAATGGATTTTTTGTTCTATGTGGGCTAGTGGTGTCATGTTCAAAGTCACCCTTTGATATTTTATATTTGTATTGGGCTTCCTCCTCTTCCCTTATGTATTTGGCTCTTTGTTGTGTTGACATACTTACACAGGTTTTGATTCCTATTTTCTTAGTTCTATCCCATGCCACTTTCCCACAAATATGCTTTCTGGCATGGGTATATGAACCCTTATAATTGATTTTTTAATGGGGGCATGTAAATTTAGTGGTTCCACCCCTATCCCTCCTAAAATCCTAGTAGCATATTTCCATAAGGGGGTTTGGTCTACCTTGGTTTTCTTTCCATCATCATCTCCACTCCCATTATCCTCATCCTCCTCTTCCTCTTGGTACTCCTCTTCTCTAGGGTTTCCTAATCCAGCGCTACCCACTTCTTCATCATCTTCATCATTTCTTCTTCTTCTGCTCCCCACCGCCACCATCATAACAAAAAAAGGAACCAACAAGAGAAGGTTAAGCCATATACCCATCATGTTTCGTGAAGTTTGAGTTTCTTGCTTGCAATAAAATGGAGGAGCAATGGGAATTAGGAAAGAGTAGGAGAAGGAAACATATTTCATTCATAATATAAAAAATGTAGAAATATGGTGTAGAATTGCAACTACTCAAGAAATTTTATTCAAAATCAAGAGACATAATTATACTCTACTTCTCTGTGAAAATTATTACACAATTTAGAACAACAATCTCATACATGCAATAAGAAATAACACACATGCATAATAGTTTTTCTAGGGGGAAGCAATTTCTAAAAACCCCTTATGCTTTCTTGCATTAATCAGATGAATAGAGAATGTATTACAATTGCTAGCTCACTTTGAGCTCAACCTGCAACAAAATAACCTATCTCTCTGCTCAATGAGAAGCTCTAACCTAGACTTAGTCAATGTCTGCCTCAACTTGAGCCGCTATTTCCTTGCGCAAATGCTAAGGAATTAGGCCCCTATTATTTAGGAATTTTCCTCCAATTCATTACGCAATTCCTAAGGTTGATCATCTAACTGCATGCAACACATGTACACTCAAAAATATTCTACAATTGATGTTACACTGCCTTGGAATCTCCACCACAGTTGGGGAACTTGAATTCTCTGCATGCACTAGCTATTTTGGTTTTATTGATCAGTTAACTGGATGATCACTAAGTTAGACAGTTGTCCCACTGCACAACCTGTTGAGAAATGTGTAACTAGGTTCGGTCTTCATTAGTATGAAATGTATTCTTGTATATATAAAATGAAAAATAAATTATTATTATTATTATTATTATTGGAGCATGGGATTCATGCTCAAGTTCTGTTATTTTATAGGTCAAGCACCCATGGAGTGCTTCTAGGGTTTTCCCTAGGTATAAGAGTCATTGTCATATATGGAAGACCTTATGGGCACATTGAAAATTGTAAAAGAAAATTTATTTTGTCTTGAAAATGTCAAAATACCTCCAAGATCAAGTTAGCCTACATGAGTTGTCAAGTCGACCTAAGTGAAGAGACATGTCCACCCTTGAAGGAAGCCTATATATAAGAAGAACTCATCCTCCATTTGGATCATTCACTCACTCATCTCTCATACGAAGAAGGAAGTAGCAGAAGGATGAAGAAATAAGTGTGAAGAAGAAGTAGAAGTGTTTTTGGGTCTCTCTACTTTCTTTTGGAAATGTGAAGTTAGTGTTTCTGAATTGGCGAAGTTTAGAAGTTCGATTTTGACAGCAGGAGGAAAAAGAAGGCAATTGAAGGTCTCTTAGGGTTTCCTACTAGCCCTAAGACTCAAATCAAGGCAAGAGAGGTCAATGGAAGAGCAGGAAGAGGGAGATCAAAGTCTCCTAGTGAAGCAACAATAGTTGCAATAGTAGTTGGGGCAGAATTTTGAATTTACTGGGGAGGTCGAAGATACTGCAACATGAGGTTGAGGAAGACTTGATCTCGGAGGGCACTTGTCTGATTCTAGGTCATGGTATTCATCAATTGAAAGATATAAAGGATAAGAAGAAATTTTATGGGTTTTCGCCTCAAGAGGAGGGGTTTTGGCCCTGGCTTGGAGCCTACATATTATGTCATTGTTCTTACTATTTTGGTAGTTGTTTTATGTAATTAATATTGAAATAAAAAAATATCAAAGCTAATAAGTAAAAAGCTAACACACACAATTATCAAGTTAAGAAATTAGCATATACATTGTCGTACTAAATTCTCAACATAGAATCAGAACTTTGGTTATCTAATGGCATCATGAAGATCTACTCTATAATGAAGAAGGTCATCAAAAGGATTGCAAGACATCTCAATAAATGCATAAAAAAAGTATGGAGTCTCATATTCTATTCAAATAAGGAATCAATCATAGAAAAATATGAAGGACTCTTCTTTTCTCTCTCTGGAACGTTTCAAGACGAAGACATCTAGGTAATTGATAGTGGTGCATCAAGGCACATGACTAGTCACTCTCACCAACTAAGGACCTTATTGAAAGGAACTTCCACATACTCTGTGGAACTTGGAGACAACAAGAGCTATCATGTGAAAGGCATTGGATCATCATCCATAAAGCTAGAATATGGAAGCAACATCCACCCCAACAACATACTGTTTCTTCCAAGTTTGCACAAAAACCTACTTTATATTTAAAGCTTAGAAGCATTCATTGATGGAAAAGTAGTTGTTTGGGAAAAATATTGAAGCATAGAAAAATATAAAGTAATTGGTATCCGAGAAGGAAGACCCTACATATTAGTATCTCCTATAAATCATGCCCTAGTTCACATTGAGATTAGTCCATGTGAACTTTGGCATAGAAGGTTTGGTCATCTACATTTCAAAATTCTTCCAACCCTAAATTCTATAGTAGATGGAATACCAAGTCTAAAGGAGGATCATGAAGGTGTCTGCAAAGGATGTGCATTAGGAAAAAATACCAAGAAACCATTTGGAAGTAGTGCTTCACGGTCGAAATAAATCTTGGATCTCATTCACTCTGATGTATGTGGCCCTATGACTCCAAAATCACTTGGAGGACATCTTTATTATGTCACATTCATAGATTATCGCTCAAGAAAGACCTAGGTTTACTTAATGAAAACCAAGGATGAAGTATTCACTAAATTTCAAGAATTCAAAGTTGAAGTGGAGAACCTTACAGAAAGAAGGATCAAAATACTAAGATCTGATAATGGAGGACAATATACATCCAAGGATATCATAGCACTCTGTAAGGAATCTAGGATTAAGAGGGAGTTGATAGTTTCATCCAATCCCGAACAAAATGGAGTTGCAGAGAGAAAGAACAGGTCCATTGAAGAAAGTGTAAAAGAAATGGTACATGATTAAGATCTACCAAGTTTTTATGGGGTGAGGAAACTAAGACAACAGTCTACATACAATATCGATGTCCTCACAGATCTCTAGACAACAAAACTCTTGAATAAGTGTTCGCTGGGAAGAATCCATCTGTCAACAATATCTAAATCTTTGGATGTCTTGTATACATTCATATACCAAAAGACAAAATAAAGAAGTTGGATCCTTCCAGTGTGAAAGGTATATTTGTTGGGTATAGTAACTCATCAAAATCCTATAGAATCTATAAAAAGATGGACATAATATTGAAGTTAGTCGTGATGTCATATTTGATGAAAGCATAGCATTCAAGATATCAAAAGAACTTTCTATAGATTATGATGAAGAAGAACTTCCTATGTTTGACGAAGAAGTTGATAAGGAAGAAGGATCTCACCATGATGAAGAAGGACCTAGTGAACCTATTCAACCTATGGTCACTCAAGAAACAAGGAAAATACCTAATTGGTTGAAGTCTACGCTACTTGATGTAGAAAGTCATGGAGCAACTCAAGGATCCTCTAGAGAAAATAAAAGACCCAAGAGATACTCTGGGTATGTTGCATACATGACAAAACTAATAGAAGCATAACCATCCACTTTCGAAGAGGCTATAGAACATCAAGAATGGAAATATGCCATGAATGAAGAATATCAATCTATAATGTGTAATGAAGTATGGGAGATAGTACCGAGGCCTAAAGACAAATCTCTAGTTACGTCCAAGTGGATCTATAAGATTTATCATGCAGCCGATGGAAGCATAGAAAAGTATAAAGAAATATTTGTGGAAATAGGGTTCTCTCAACTTGAAGGCATCGAATATGAAGAAACTTTTGCTCCAACAGAAAGATACACAACAATTCGATCATTAGTCTCTCTGGTAGCATCGATGGGATGGAACATCCACCAAATAAATGTCGAGATTGCATTTCTAAATGGCACAATAGATGAAAAGGTATACATAGAAAAACCCTTGGGATTAAAAATCAGAGATAGGAAGGCATATGTTTGCATATTAAAGAAAGCATTATATGGCCTCAAGCAAGCACCAAGGGCATGGTATGCTAGAATGGATCCATATCTACAAAGACTAGGCTTCACAAAACGTTCTATCGAATCAAACCTCTATGTTAAGGTTGTAAACAATAAACCTATAATCATTCTTCTATATGTAGATGATATTCTCTTAACAGGTGTAGAAGGTCAAATTGAAGAATGTTAGAAGAAATTGGTAGCATAATTTGACATGAAGGATCTCGGGTTGATGCATTACTATTTGGGACTAGAAGTCCTACAGGAACCTAATGAAGTCTATTTAGGTCAAATAAAGTACGTGATTGAGATTCTAAAGAAGTTCAACATTATGGACTGTAAATAGATGACTACTCCAATGATGACAAACTTGAAAAGGCTAAGGAGTTCCGAATCAAGCCCTATGGATCCTTCTAGATATGGACAATTGGTTGGCTCATTAATGTACTTGGTGAATACTCGTCCAGAGATATGTTTTGTATTAAATATACTTAGTCAATTCCAAGTGGAGACAAAGCATGATCATTGGATAGCAAAAAAACATATCCTAAGATATCTGCAAGGAACCATCGACTACTGTCTAAAATATGATAGAAGGAATAATGTTCAATTGATTGGTTATACAGATTTTGATTGGGGAGGAAGTGAACAAGATGGAAGAAGAACTACAGGAGGATGTTTTAGTCTGGGATCATCTATGGTCTCATGGATGAGTAGAAAATAAAACACCATTTCCTTTAGTAGTGTTGAAGCAAAATATGTTGCAACATGTGAAGCTAGTTAGGAACCATTTTGGTTAAGGAATTTGTTGTCTGACTTATTTGAAGGATCAATGAACCCTACAATGATACCTTATGATAACACTAGTTGTATTTGTTTGTCTGAGGACCTAGTGTTTCATGGGAAGACAAAGCATATCAACAACAAGTATCCATATATACGAGAGCTAGTGCAAAATGGTGTGGTGCAACTACAATATATCTCCACTAATGAGAAAGTAGCTGACATATTGACAAAATCACTTCCAAACAAGAATCTTGTATATTTAAGGGACAAGTTAGGTTTGGTGGATTTGTCCTCCTGGATTTAGAGGGAGGGATAGACACAAGCATTCTTGTCTTCACTCGGGAAGAAATAATGGAGGGTTGGGTAACCATAGGGCATTCGATACTCTTTGAGAATGTGGTAGGGAATTCAAGATAAGTGTATTCATGGACCGATATTCATTAAGGATTAGCTACCCAAGATAAGAGTAGTCCAACGAGGTAGTCCAACGAGAGGTCATACTCTATGAACACCTAGGTGGGGCATGTACCTTGGAGAGACAATGATGTAGGTGTCTACACATCATTGGTCTCACCAACATTGTGCTCTTATCTTGTGGAGAGATATAGCTATTAGTCAAGGCCTTGCTATATAACAATGCTAGTCATTATGATGCTAGAAATATGAGTTACCAATCCGACTCTTCTTATGAGATCTCCTCAGATTGAGAATTACCACGTACCTTCTATGAATACCTCCCTAGTTAAGAGGGAGTGTTGAAAAATGTGTAACTAGGTTCAGTCTTCATTAGTATGCAATGTATTCTTGTATATATAAAATGAAAAAGAAATTATTATTATTATTGGAGCATGTGTTTCATGCTCAAGTTCTTTTATTTTATAGGTAAAGCACCCATTGAGTGCTTCTAGGGTTTGTCCTAGGTATAAGAGTCATTGTCATATATGGAAGACCCTATGGGCACATTGCAAATTGTAAAAGAAAATTTATTTTGTCTTGAAAATGTCAAAATACCTCCAAGATCAAGTCGGCCTACAGGAGTTGTCAAGTCGACCTAAGTGAAGAGACATGTCCACCCTTGAAGGAAGCCTATATATAAGAAGAAATCGTCCTCCATTTAGATCATTCACTCACTCATCTATCATAAGAGGAAGGAAGCAGTAGAAGGACGAAGAAATGAGTGCAAAGAAGAAGTCGAAGTGCTTTTGGGTCTCTCTAATTTCTTCTGCAAATACGAAGTTAGGGTTTCTGCACTTGGGAAGTATAGAAGTTCGATTTTGGAAGCAAGAGGAGAAAGAATGAAAGCAAAGGTCTCTTAGGATTTCCTACTAGTCCTAAGACTCAAATCAAGGAAAGAGATGTCAAGGGAAGAGTAGAAAGAGGGAGATCAAAGTCTCCTAGTGAAGCATCAACAGTTGCAACAGTTGTTGGGGCAGAATTTTGGATTTACTGGGGAGGTCGAAGATATTGCAATAGGAGATTGAGGAAGAATTGATCTTGGAGGTTACTTGTCTGAGTCTAGGTCATGGTACTCGTAAATTGAAATATCTAAAGGATAAGAAGATATTTTACATGTTTTCCCCTCAAGAGGAGGGGTTTTGGCCCTGGCTTGGAGCCTACATATCGTGTCATTGTTCTTATTGTTTTGGTAGTTGTTTGATGTAATTCATATTGAACTAACAAAGATAAAAGCTAATAAGTAAAAATATAACACAAGAAATTATCAAGTTAACAGAATTAACATATACATTGCCCAGCCCCAAGGGTTAGCTCAGTTGGTCAAAAACTGTGCCTCGCCATCGGGAGGTCACAGGGTCGAATCCACCCGAAGCCCTTGGGGTCAAGTCTTGCAGTAGGCCGAGGGGCAATTTAGCCTAGCTATCACCCAGATTTTTCCATGGACGTAGTGATCACTCACTAACCAAGGTGCTCGTGAACCACATGCAAAAAAAAAAAAAACATATACATTACCCTACTGAATTCTTAACAGAACTCACCTTCCACTAGTTCTATCAACAATTAGAACTAGTTTAATTGAAAACAACTTTAAATAGTTGACCTTGATTTCTACAAATTAGCAATCACACATGATTAACTGAACTCAAGCCCTCTAACTCGAATTTATTGAGCTAACCGAGTGACAAGAGCCATGTAACACAAGTGAACTACCTCCGAGTTGTGTTTTGATGTGTAAATTCGAATTTTCTCAATTTGACCAAGGAAAAGTCAAATTGAGACTTTCTTGTTGCATTTTTCAACACTCCCTCTAACAGCAAGAAAGCGATTATCAACCACCCCTATCTTGCACCTATGGAATTTGAACTTCCTTGTTGACAAAGACTTTTTCAAGATGTCAACATCTTGTTCCTCTGTTGGAATGTATTGTAGAAACATGATCTGCCTCTGCAAATAATCCCGTAAATGATGATACAGGATATTTATATGCTTGAATTGATCGTGAAATACTAGATTCTTAAAGAGTTTGATGCAACTCTGATTATCACAAAAGATCACAGTTGGATCCATCATCTGACCAAACAGCCTCACAAGTATCTTTCTCATCCAGATCGCCTCACATGTTTCTTGACTTGTAGCCATGTATTTTTCTCCTACCGAGCTAAGCACCATAGATATTTGCCTCCTATTGTACCAAGAAATTGTTGCAGACCAAACACTAAAAATTCCACCTGATGTACTCTTTCAGTCAGATGGACTCCCTGCCCAACCTACATCTTTGAAGCCACACAACTTCACTCCCTTTGTCTATCTATACCATAATCCATACTAAGTAGTGCCTCTGAGGTACCGTAAAACATGCTTCACTGCCTTGCAATACAATTTTTTCAGACTAACCATAGCTTGTCCCAACTGGTTGACTGCATAGCACATATATGGCCATGTGTTCACAAGATACATTAGTGAACCCACTAGCTATAAATAAATGGTAGCATCCACTTATTTACCTAAAGTGGCATCCTCCTTCCTCTAGTTGGTTGCTGGAGGTGTTTCCATGGGTTTACAACTATCCATGTGAAATCTCTGCAGTATCGTGTTGGCATACTTTACTTCAAACACAAAAAATTCACCATCGCCTTTCCATACTTCCAACCCAAGGAAGTAGTGCATGAGACCCATGTCCTTCATCTCAGATTCCCTTGCAAGGTCCTCCTTTGCAAGAGCTGATCAACTGCTCATCACATGTTACTATTAGATCATCAACATATAAATAATGAAAAGAAATGTACCTTCTACCAAGATATGATAGAGGTTCGCATCCACTTCAATTTTGGTGAAGGCCAAACCAGTGAGATAACTGTCGATCTTTGTGTACCAAGCTCAGGGTGCCTATTTGAGATTGTACAATGCTCGCTTGAGTTTGTGTTGAATTTCCAAGATCTTGGGTCTAGGTTAGAATCTTAAAATATCTTACGCTACCAAACCAAGAATTTCAATGATACTACTTTTCACAGTGGAATATAAACAACAGTAAATCACACATGCACAAAATATGGACAACTTTTTACATTTTTCAACCCAACTTCGTTATATTAAACAACATATAATACAACAGTCTAGGGCTCCCCTACCATGGATAATGGCCCTCATACATCCACTAGTACAAGAATACAAACCGGGGCTTGGTTTCAGTCCATCGATAACCAATCTACCCTCAACAAGATACTCTAACCATCTGGATGTTGCATGCTCTCTCAACTCCTCTCAGTCGTACCCTGTACCTTTCTTGTCCTTCGGATCCTGATCTACAGCCCCTGCCTCTATCAATGCTCCAAGTCCATTTGGCCATTGAATCTCGGCTATCAATATTCTCTCTAATTGTGCCTTAGCCCATCAAGGGCACAACACATCGAGACTCATGTTGAGTTGCTCACGGCTCCAATTGTGAACAACTCTCAATCTACCCATTGTTGCTCCTCAACTACTCAGGGAATTCATCCCACTATGGTCTTCCTACGGTGCACCGATGAATACTAACATAGAGCATGAAGAGATGCCACCTATCACTACAAGATGTCCATATCCCACAATGAACACGGGCTAGGAGGACTGCCCCACATCTGCTGTAGAAGTCCCTCTCCACACACAATTATTGGGCTCCATAAACTGCTCTTGGTTGATCAAACCCTTGAGCTCAACAATTGCCTCTCTCGCAATTACCTTTGTCCATGAAGGTGTTGATCACTGGGCTCCAACTTGGACACTATCATGCTTTCCTCCAGTAGACCATAAGTGCCCAATCACGTCCACATTTGGTCCACTCTCACGCTTCCCTCCAATAGTCCACGAGTGACCAAGTCCATGATGTAGAATTTGAACCTAGTTGAGGCATCCTCACACCTAAGAGACCCTTACACACAACTGTCCATAGAATTCTCCACAACCGCCCTTTTCTCTGCAATAGAGGAGCTATTGCACAAATCTAGACTCCAAACATCACTGTGAAACTTCCCATTGGTTAGGGCTTCTAACATGCCACGTCAGCCCTACCTCCTTGGCTTCCACAAGCTGCAACAACTCTGTCCACACTAGGACACCTACATCACTCCATAGTGAGATATTCTCCTAGTTGGAGTTCCTTCATGCCCAAGGCAACTCCAACAAATGGCTCCCAATGAACTGCAATGTAGACTAACAAAAAAATATGGTCAAAGCAATGACCCAACACAAGTCAATAATGGAGAAGAATACATATTTCCACACTGTTGTTCATGGACAGTATTCTAGCCACTGGTTAGGGCTCCCACTATAACCTACAACAACCCAACAATCATGCCCAAAGCACACCTTAATTTATTCGACCTCCTCTCCTCTCCAAGCTAGGTGACTTTGTTGTTTGAGAAGGCACCTATAGCTCCTTGTATAGGGTTGTTTGATCCTCAAAATAGATCCTACAGGCCTACCACCTAATCATAATAGAAAGGTCCCTTACTCAGCCTGTTTCAGGAGGATATCCCTACATTTTCTAGCCCATAACAATCCCTAATTATTGCGACCCTTTAGCAAGATACCTCGACCTCCCTCTAATAGTTTGGATCCTCCTTCTTCATTGGTATGCCTCTTCTTGCAGCGGCCCTCAACAAAGGAATCCATCTCCTCTTTTACTACCCAACAAACCTGCGTCCAAGTCTCTCTTACTCGGCCTCCCTCCACGCTAGAACAACCCTTCAAATAACCCTCAAAAGACTCCTACACAAACTATTTTCTTGCTAAAGTTATCTCCCATCTGCGGCCCAAGCTAGGGTAGGTATGCCAAGTTACTTTAGTTCTCAAATGAGCTCTTGTGTTGCCAAATTGGATGATAAAATTTTCCTCACATCAGCTCATATTTATAAACTGATATCAGGGATTCCAAAACGTCAATCTAGGGCTTGAATGACTATCACAAGTCATTTTTACACCAAGCTGACCTTGACACTTCTTGTGCAGCCCCACACTTTAACTTCAAAAATTCATAACTTCATTTCTAGAGCTCTGATTTGAGTGATCTTTGAAGCATTGGAATTGGCACGCCAAGCTCTATCACATCAAATTTTCTCGTGCTCAAATTATTCATGGTTTTGGCCCAAATCACGATGGGTGAAAAACCCCATGCTTGGGTTCCAAGCCCACAATCCTACTTGTGGTGCTTTGCCCTCCAATCCCCAAACCCTAGGGCTTGGAGTACCTCCCAAGCTACACACAAATAAACACTCCCTCTTAGCGAGGGAGGTACTTCCAAGGCTAGGAAGTAACCATCATCATCTTGAGCGACAATAGCCCATCTGGCGTCCACCACTGTAGCATACCCCGTAGAATGAAACCAGCAATCTCGGTAGTGCCTCTGCCTCATAAAATCCGAACCTGAAGATCCCGAACCTCCATAGGGTTGCTCCTTCTAAGGCTATACTCCCTCTAAGCCTACACGATCTCCACTGGCTCAGTCCTGTAAGCAATCATCCTCTTGGATCAAATACCACTCGTGCAAATCTCCCAATCTCGGATATGCAACATCACGACCTAATGAATATTCTAGCCTTCCAATATCCAGACCATCACATGAATCCATCTCAATCAACCTGATCTCATCCATGCCAAATAAACCCTCAAGTTTTCCCAACCATCCATGACAAGTCAATGGAAGTCCACGATCAGGAATCTGCCCTACAACAAATTGTTGTTCACCAAACTCACCACCAATCCACCAGAACTCCCAGCTAAACTCGCTGCCAAGCCATTCAAGACCACATCTCCATGTCTTCAGCTGAACCCTCTTCTCCATGATCTAGACACCCATAACTCCCTCTAAGTTTCTTCACTGTGCACACTCTGATTCACTGTCCCTCAAAGAAGCTCAAATACACTCTCATACCATGTTGAATTTCCATGATATTGGGTCTAGGTTAGAATCTTAAAATCTCTTATTCTACCAAACCAAGAATCTCAATGATACTACTTTGTACAGCATAATATAAACAAGAGTAAATCACACATGCACAAAATATGGACAACTTTTTACATTTTTCAACCCAACTTGGTTATATTAAACAACATATAATACAATAGTCTAGGGCTCTCGTACCATGGATAATGGCCCTCATACATCCACTATTACAAGAATAAAAATTGGGGTTTGGTGTGAGTCCATCAACGACCAATCTACTCTCAACAAGATACTCTAACCATCTGGTTATCGCATGCTCTCTCAACTCCTTTCAATCATACCCTATACTTCCCCGGTCCTTCGGCTCTCAATCTATAGCTCCTGCCTCTATCAATGCTCCAAGTTCATCTAGCCACTGAATCTCAACTATCAATCTACTCTCTAGTTGTGCCTTAGTCCATCAAGGGCACCACACATCACGACTCTTGTCGAGTTGTTCACACCTCCACTTATGAACAACTCTCAATCTGCCCACTGCTACTCCTCAACTACTTAGGGACTTTAGTTCATTATGGTCTTCCTATGCTACACCGATGAAGACCAACATAGGGCACGGAGGGCTGCCACCTATCACTGCAAGATGTCCATCTCCCACAATGAACATAGGCTAGGAGGACTCCCTCGCATCTGTTGTAGAATTCCTTATCCACACATAAGTCTCAGGCTCCACAAACTACTGGTTGATTAGACACTTAAGCTCAACAACTACCTCTCTCGCAACTACCTTTGTCCATCAAGGTGTTTCTCACCAGGCTCTAACTTAGACACTATCACGTTATCATCCATCAGACCATAAGTGTCTAATCACGTTGACACTTGGTAAAATCTCACGCTTTCCTCCAACAGTCCACGAGTGACCAAGTCCACGTTGTAGAATTTGCACCTAGTTAAGGCATCCTCATACCTAAGAGACCCTTACACACAACTTTCCACATAATTCTCCACATTCGCCTTTTACTCTACAATAGAGGAGCTATTGCACAAATCTAGGCTCCAAACTTCACGGTGAAACTGCCCATTGTTTATGGCTTCTAACATGCCATGTCAACCCTACCTCCTTGGCTTCCACTAGCTGCAACAACCCTGTCCACACTAGGACACCTACATCACTCCATAGCGGTATCTTCTCCTAGTTGGAGTTCCTTCATGCCCAAGGCAACTCCAACAAATGGCTCCCAAAAAACTACAATGTAGACTGATCTAAATCTAGTCCAAGCAATGACCCAACACAAGTCACTAATGGAGAAGAATACATATTTCTACATTGTTTTTCATGGACAATATCATGGTCACTCATTAGGGCTCCCACTGTAACCTACAACAACCCAACAATCATGCCCAAATCACACCTTAATTTATGTGGCCTCCTCTCCTCTCCAAGCTAGGTGACCTTGTTGTTTGAGAAGGCATCTACAACTCCTTATATAGGGTTGTTTGATCCTCAAAATAGAACCTATAGGCTTGGAGCCTAATCATAACAAAAACATCCCTTGCTCGGCTTGTTTCAGGAGGATATCCCTGCATTTTCTAGCCCAGAACAATCCCCAATTATTTCGGCCCTCCAACAAGATACCTCGGCCTCTCTCTAGCAATTCAAATCCTCCTTCTTCGTTACTCTGCCTCTTCTTGTTGTGGCCCTAAAAAAAATTATCCCTCTCCCCTTTTACTGCCTAACAGAACTGCATCCAAGTCTCTCTTACTCGGCCTCCCTCCACACTGGAAAAACTCTTCAAACAACCTTGAAAAGACTCCTACATATCCTCTTTTCTTGCTTAAGTACTCTCCCACCTACGACCCAAGCTAGGGTAGGTATGTCGAGTTCCTTTAGTCCTCAAATGATCTCTTGTGTTGCCAAATTGGATGATGAAAATGTCCTCACATCACCTCATATTTATGCACTAATATGAGAGCTTCCAAAACGTCATTCTAGGGCTTGAAAAACTGTCGCAAGTCATTTTTACACTAATCTGACCTTGACACTTCTTGTGCAAACCCACGCTTCAACTCGAGAAACTCATAACTTCATTTCTAGAGCTCTGATTCGAGTGATCTTCGAAACGTTGGAATTGGCATGCCAAGGTCTATCACCTCAATTTTTCTCATGCTCAAATTCTTCATGGTTTTGGCCCAAATCCTAATGGATGCAAAACCCCATGGTTGGGTTCCAAGCCCACAAGCCTACTTGTGGCGCTTTTCCCTCCAATCTTCAAACCCTAGGGCTTGGAGTACCTCCCAAGCTACACAAAAATCAATAATTTGTATACATGAGACTCCCAATAAAATGTCTCAAAAAGGTATGGTTTCTTGACGTACACCTCCTCCTCAATAACCCCATTGAGAAATGTTGTTTTTACATCCATCTGGTGGATCTTCTACCCCATCTCCACAACCAATGCAAGAATTGATGTAATAGATGAATACCTTGCTACAAGGGAAAAGGTTTTCTCATAGTCAATTCCCTCGACTTGAGAGAATCGTTTGGCCACAAATATGGCCTTATACCTCTCTATGTGTTCGTCTGTTG
Source organism: Pinus taeda (assembly GCA_000404065.3). Lineage (NCBI taxonomy): Eukaryota > Viridiplantae > Streptophyta > Pinopsida > Pinales > Pinaceae > Pinus > Pinus taeda. Next base: position 60,101 of record APFE030723868.1, read on the forward strand.
CATGCTTAACCTTGAAGGTCCATCTCAAATCCACAACTGATTTATTTGTCGGTCTTGGGACCACTTCCCAAACATTGTTTTTTACAATGGATTCATATTCTTCCACAATTGCATCAACACAAACAAATTTCTCAATTACTTCCTCGAAAGAGGATGGCTCAGTCTCTAAAAGAAAAATCATTAGAGCCATGTAGTCAATGTACCTCTCAAGTGACCTCCTTTTTCTACGCAAATTTGAAGGAGATCCCACATTTTCCCTCACATATTGCACTAATATATCAACTTCCTTGGTTCTTTTTCTACCTACTCTAGATGAATAATCTTAAGTGGGTGTCTCTACTCTCTACTCCTCTATTTGTCGCTGCCCCACAACTTCTTGAGGCTCCTCTTTTGGAGCTAAAATCTCCTCTTCTAGTGGAATCTAAAGCTCCCTCTCAAAATAGCACCACATTGCTTTTTCCTCATCAAACTTTACATCCCTTCATACAACTGTCATTCCGAGGGATGGTAAGTACATACAGTGATTGTGTGTAGTTTCAGTGTAACCCACAAAAACTCTCAACTCTGTTTTTAGCTCAAGCTTCTTCCTAGAATATTTGGAGACATGGCAGTAAATAGAGGCTCCAAAAACCCTGAAGTGAGGCACATCCGTCTTTCTCCCCAAGAAATCCTCCTCCGGTGTAATCATATTATCATAGCAAGAATCCGATGATGAATCCTATTCTGTAAGTGTATTGTTGTATTACATGCCTCTACCCACAGATGTAGTGGAAGGCCTTGGTCATGTAGCATAGCTCTCACAGCTCCAACAATGCCCTGGTTATTTCTCTCAGCTACCCCATTCTATTATGGGTTGTGGAGTGTTGTCAACTCTCTTCGAATGCCTTCTTTGAAATAGAAATTCTTGAAGTCATTCGAAACATACTCACCTCCAATGTCGCTCCTAAGATCCTTCACCTTCTTGTTGGTCTCTTTCTCAACTAGTGCCTTGAATTCTACAAATTTTGAGAATGTCTCATCCTTCTTCTGTGTGAAGAAGATCCAACACTTTCTTCAAAAATCATCAACAAAATGGTAGCCTCACTCTCTTAAAAAAAACAATAATAAATCCAATTATTAAATTAAATAAATAAAATCATGAGAATTCCTCAAACTAATGATTCTAGTTTGGATGAGAGATTCCCTCCAACTAGCTCTCCTAAATTAGTGTGTAAGTCCATAAAATGTCTCAACCAAGTGAGTCTAAGATAAAAGTGAGTCTAAGATAAAATGTCTCAACCAAGTGAGTCTAAGATAGACACACTATCTTAAGACCACTTGCTCATGTATTTAAATGTATTATTAAATTATTTGAATAAAAGAGAGAAATACATGAGCATGAGAGGCTACATGATGACACTCTGCCTTTTCCACCAGTGTAATGTTTGTGTGTTAATTTGTTGTGCATATGATTATAAAGTTATGTGATTCTTCTTCATGTGATATCAGAGCCTAGTTGTAAAATATGTGTTTGCTGTGATGGTTTGGACGCTGTTGCTAAATGGAGTTGTGTTGCTAGTGCAACCGGTTTGATTGATGGAGTTGTCTGGTGTGTACCTGGACTGAGTCTAGATTTCGCGTGGCCCATTGGATGAGTGAATGAAGCCCATGTAAAGTGGGTAGTGGATCTGCACATACTCCTAGAACTGCGTGTTGGCGATTCTGGTAAAAAATTCCAAAATTGGGGAGGACATCAAATCATACATTCAGAGGTAGCGCTGTGTATTCACTAATTGCTGTCGAGTTTCTATGTTCTCACAACATCAGAAGCCCAACATCATAATTTGCTTATGAAAATATCTCTGCATTCTCAAGCAAGAGGACCAAACAAGAAGCTGTTTTGGGGACGGAGGGATCTTTGAAAGAAATCAGGGAGGCAACATCGGCTTATAAAGCTGAAGCCTTGGAATTGCAAAAACGACTCAGGCGTTTGCAATCTCAGTTTGATTTGCTTATTGGCCAAACTTCAGCTTTGATTCAAAGAAGACGGGCTCGTGTAGCAGCAGCCTCTACAACAAATGGACAGTTACTGCTAGTTGATGAAAAGCTTGCCAGCAGGAATTTAGAGATGAATGCTGTTCTGGAGAAGATTGCTTCATCAGTCCGGGAATTAGGACATTACCATTCCGTTTGATGTGGGGCCATCCCGCCTTATTGCAGAGGAGGGTAAATCAAAGTGTAGGGTGACGTTGTGTGCTGCTTATGTCGGATAGGGGCAACTCTCAGAAAAAAAATAGTGCAATTGTTGCTTGTGGACTTTGAGATTCTCCATATTGCCACCTCTAGATATCACTCACCAAGATGGGAGGTATAGATGAATCCTGACATTGTTCTAAAATGAGATGACGATCATCCCCTTCTCCAACAGATTCATGCATTAAACCAAAAATATCAGCACGCCGGTGGAGGAGCATGCGATGAATAAGATGTTTACAAGGCTTTGAGGAAGGAACAGAAGGCCGTCATATTAAGGATTGTTCAATCAGCCCGTATTCTCTTTTTGTAGTTGGAGTATTTGGCATGAATATTCATTTCTAGGAATTGGTGATCGAGGCGCTGGGCAATGCAAATCAGTTGCATTCTTTTTCAGAGAGGAGGCCGAGTCAAGTCGAGGTGCAAGCCAACCGTGCCGAAGAGCCGTCGTGTAGCCACCCTGGAGGAGCTTTCACCGTAAAAATCTACAGCGTAGAATACTTGCCTGCGTGGAAGTCAAAGGCAAAAATTGCATACGTCGTTTTGTTTTCTAGGCATGAAGTTTATGGTTTGAAGATTTAAGTGGGCATGGAGATTTTGGTTCTTCTTTGAATGATTATGCTTCTCTAAAAAAGAAATTGGGAGATAGAATCTATGATACACCAGTTTTAAATGACGGTGTATGGAGATGGGACGACTTTTATTCCTCTAAGGGCATTTGCTTTGACCACTTTCATTACAGGCCATGGATGGTGACACGGTTGTTATTCTCATACTCGCGGGCGGCGGAAACAAATTGTTGGCTGCAACACCCTTCTTGTCCCATAACTCTCCCTTGTGTTAAGGTATGTGCAGAAAAATTTTCAAGTGTGAGAGAAGACCACAAGCGTGAACCTTGAGATATGAAGTATCCATATTTTAGTTTATGCAGCCCTCAATTTAAATCTGAAGATGCTTTACTTATTGCGATGCGCCTTTGGCTATTTATAATTCACTGAAGTCTTGGTTTTCAAATTCGTCGAGAAGCCATTGGAGAATTTTTGTTACTCAAGTTTGTCGTTAAATCCGTGTTTCATTGCTAACTGTTGGTCGATATTTCTGCAATTACTTATCACTACATTGAAAACCATACACAATTCAACCTGCATCAAACGGTGGATTGACCTCTGTAAAATAAATTGTTCACAGTACAACATAGATTGTTTGGCTCATTCCACGAAAATTTGCTTTAGTTCGGCATCTTTTGCAGCCTATGTTACCAGAAACGGGACGACGACCACCGTTTCTGCAAAAAAACGCATATGAAACGAGACGGTACGGAAAACGCCGTTCCCAACGTCGTTCTGAAATGGATCAATTTTTCTTACAACAGTGTTATGCCACCAGGTTTAGTCATCACCGGTTTGTCCTCGGTTACATCTTAGAAACTCCTGTTAACTCTCGTCCCAAAAAAGCATTGCGCAAAATGCACGGCATGCAGAAAGACAACTAATTTCATTTTACAGTGGCGCAGTTTAGAAGAACAATTTAAGATGAATAATTTTTCAATGATTGAAGTAATGATTTGGTTTTTATTTGTAATGTCAAAAGTTTAATATCTTTAGTTTCGCTCTGTATAGATTATGAATTGAGATTGTGAAACCTGCAAATCTGTAATGTCTATTTAATGACAAAATCTTAGTTGGGCGTTATTAATTATGTTAGATAATTATTGAATAAAATCATTGACGTCCAATAGGTATATCTCTGAATGGAAGAAGATGAAGAATTTAACCCCCAACAATTTTCTGGAATAAATCAGATGGTCATTCTATAACCAAGATTTTTACTTCTTATTATAATCAGCAATCCTTTGTACAAGCTGATCACAGATCTTTCCCCATCTATCCACCTATATACACAAATCTATGGTTCCCAACAGAGAGCAATCCCCACTCAACATATACTTAAAAGAGAAGATGACATTTCTAGTTATTTAGTTACTTTCATTAAATTGTTAATTTGTTGTTGGTGTTTTGTTTTGTTTTGTTGCATGCTAAAAGCCAATAATTTATTGTTGAATTTTTGGTAATATAATATAATTGCTAGGAAAAAGGATGAGTTTGGAATACTTGGTATTTTAATAAATGAATTTTTAAAGAAATTTTAATGTTTTTTCTCTCCTCATTTCTTGAATGCCAAACCTCAAAATTGTGTTTCTCGTCTCGTTTTCGTTTCTCGTCTCGTTTCTGTTTCTCGTTTCTAGTAATATAGTTTGCAGCAAAGACTAGTGGAACGATTGTTCAATAAGCAATTTGGCATGAAATTGTAATTTGTTGAAGCCACGCATTCATTGGCATAAAATTGCAGCAACCCACCTTCCTCTTTCCGGAACTGGTTCAAAATTGTGTTGAAAGAGCGATTTAAGCCTGAAGATGACATAGCAGCGTTAAGCCACAAACTGGAAGGTTATATGCGAGCGGTGTGTGTGACAGAGGCATGGAGAGTAATCTTCAGAAGCTTCCAGCGCAGAGCTTGAGTGGATGAACTTGAAGAGCAGAATTTGGTGTATAAGTATACAGTGATCTAAGAAGGACCATTTGCAATTTGTGAGCATTGTTCAAAGTATACCGTGAAAAAGCTTTTAAAAAAAGCACTTATGCTATGGTACTTATAGTTTTTTATAAAGGGGATGGTGCATTTATTCACCTTTTAAAAAAGTAACTTTATATCACTGTTCACGTGATTTCATAAAGAGTTTCTTTTGTTTGAAAAGTTACTTAAGTTATTTTGAAATTTTGAGCATTCTTTATGTAATGGAGTAATAAGGCTATCCAGTGTGATTTTTGAGTGGAGAATAATGTAATTTTTAAGAGAAGTGTATCAAAATATTTGTTTTGGAGAAATAAGGTAATTTTGAAGAAAGGTATAACAAATATCAAAGTTAATTTTGACGCTAGAGCTTGGCATTATCATTGTTTTAGAGTCAGTTTTTTGAAGACAATTTGACGTTAAAGAGTTCTCAGTGTGTGCTTGACACGCCTCACTGAAGACATTGTCATGATGATGTATCTTGAAGGTTAATAAAAACATATCTTTTTGTGGTGATCGTGTCATAGATCCGCCCGAAATTGAATAAGGGGATCATAGGTACACTATGTGTCGTGAATGTGTTTGCATGGTTTGTGTCGCGTTCATTAAATGTTTTCTTTGTCATTTGTTTACACAAACTAAATGAGCATAATAAACACTTAAGTATAAGCATGCTCGATCAAGCTCATGAAATCAACACTCTTGTAATCACTTAAGTTCATAAACACAAAGCATCACATCATCGACTTGATAAAAGCAATCTTCTGCAACAACATTTCACAAACAGCTAATTCATGCCATCAAGGTAAGGACACTACACACTTACACATTTCAAGTCCAAACGACATCAACATTATGAACACTTTTTGTATCACTTGCAGATAAACATTTTTTCACTGAATTGTACGAGTGCATTCTCGGTTGTAACTAACACCCTAATTTGATTTGTTAAGGTGAATACATTAAGTCAAGTAAGTCTTCAACTGAGTCATCAAAATTGAACTTGTCATTTGTATCTTGGGTGCATTTTCGACAATGTTCGACACCCTTTCCTTTTTTTACAAATCATCACATTCAATGAGTACATTCAAGAAATCGCAAGTGTCAGTAATCAATCAAGCAAGTTCAAGTAAGCATCAAATCAAGCAAGTGTTTAAAAGCATCAACAATCAACAACCAGTACAAGCGAGCGTGTCATTTCAGTGATCGACTCAAGTGAGAAATTTTTTCAAGCATGAACTCTACAACAAGCAACCCTGACTTCAAAGTAAGCAAGGCAACATGGCGACACACATTCAGTTGTCCCAAATTATTAACAATTTAATGTTATCATCAGCTGGTGACATGGTGCACATCAGCAAAACCACTCTTGCTGACATTCAAGTGCATATTCAAAATGCACATGAAACGATTGAGTTCCTTCAACTGGAGTCGCAACTGCAGATAAATGAGTTGCAAGAGAAGCGTGTTGCTTCCAAGTCTTTGACCAATCCAAAGAGAGCTAATCATTCGACTTCATTCATCCAACCAGCGTCAAGTGTTAAAGTTGTTCCAGTGCAACTTTCTTCCAAACCCATCATCAAGCCATGGGAAGAAATCCAAAGTAATCGAAATCAACGTGGCTTAGGATATCTCGAAGATGACGACAACTTACATATCCCTAATTATTCAAAGCCCATTTAATTCGTCAGTGCTGGATTACTTGAACATATCACCTCAACAAGTTCTCTGCAAGTTGCAGACAGACATCAATGCACACAAACTGAAAGTGCAAACAAACAGAAATGCATACAAACTCAAGTTGCAGACAAACCGACATGTTATCATTGTCAAAGAACCAGTCATATGGAAAATCAGTGTTTTGATCTCCATCCTTGTCACCATTGTGGCAAGCAGAATCATTCATCAGAGAAATGTTGTAAACAAGACCAACCTGCCAGATTAAAGATCGATTATTCATGGATTGATCCATGGGAATGGTCATCCACAACCAGATGATTGTACAAGTTTTACAATCAGATTCACTCACACATATTGCAGCCAACAGTCAATTGAAGATGGTACTCTCATGTACCTAAAAGCGGGAGTACAACAGTGAAACTCTCCCCTACCACCGGAAAGGGGGGGGTTCAAATATATTTTGCAGATGATTGTCTCTCCTTTCAGCTGACAAAGGGGGGAAAATGTCAATGAAATTGACAAGTGGTTGTCAGACTGAAAGTCTCGACAACATCAGCGAAGCAGCCAATGGGCATCTTCATCAGCCAATGGACGATCATCATCAGCAAATATGTCAGTGGGCGTTCATCAAATTGTGTCTGTGGACACCGGATGTTGTTTTCAAGCAAAGGACAGTTGGATCATTTTGCAGCTTGGCACGTGATGGAGTTGTCAAGCGACATTCAGAGATGAATCAGACATGCAGATGATTCATGTTCTCTTCATATTTGAGTTTTTTTCAGCATCCATCTTTAGTGGTTTTTCAGGAAAATGTTTTGAGGATCAACTTGAGAACTTGGAAGATGGTTCCTTGTTCATTTTGGATTTATCATTGAGGGGGGGAATGTTAGCCTCACTCTCTTAAAAAAAAACAATAATAAATCCAATTATTAAATTAAATAAATAAAATCATGAGAATTCCTCAAACTAAGGATTCTAGTTTGGATGATAAATTCTCTCCAACTAGATCTCCTAAATTAGTGTGTAAATTGAGAAAATGTCTCAACCAAGTGAGTCTAAGATAGACACACTATCTTAAGACCACTTGCTCATGTATTTAAATGTATTATTAAATTATTTGAACAAAAGAAAGAATTACATGAGCATGAGAGGCCACATGATGGCTCTCTGCCTTTTCTGTCAGTTTAATGTTTGTGTGTTAATTTGTTGTGCATATGGTTATATTGTTATGGGATTCTTCTTCATAAAAATAACAAAATATTTATGTCTGGCAGTGGAGGTTGTCGAGAAAAGTCCACAAACATCATAGTGGACTCTTTCCAAGACTGCATGTGCTTTGTTGTCTCGATCATGGAATGTGGATTTTATATACTTCCCCAAGATACAACCTTTGTAGACATCATGTTGCTCAAGTGTTCCTTTAGGGAGGCCAGTGGTTATTTGTTGCATAATCTTTAAGGCACCATGATGCAAATGGCCCAATCTCATGTGCCAAAGTTCATGGACATCGCGGCTCTACACTTTCTATGCCTTACGAATTAATGTAGCACAATCCTTCACATCAAGTTTTGTACAAGTTCTTACGAACCCCGATTTGCTTCACCTGTCCAGTGGCTATGTGTCTCAAGAATGCTTTCCCTATGCTAAAGATCACATCATAACCACAGTCTTCCAAAATTTCTACAGAGATGAGATTCTTCTTTAGGCTTGTCACAAACATGACATCTTTGAGGCAAAGAGGGGATCCTGATTCCCTCTGAAAGGTTATTGTACCAATTTCGATAGCATTGTACCTTCTATCATCCCCTAGCTCAATATGCATTGGGATATCTTTCTCCTCCAGGTCACTGAAAAATGCTCTATACCATGTCATGTGGAAGGAGGCACCGAATTCCAAGTACCACACACTCCCCATCACCGTGGTGGCCATGCATGTGATAAGGGTGAAGTCAAGCTAAAACTATAAAGCCAAAGCTTTATCTGCTGCTCCCCCTGAGTTATTCTTGCTCAAATTTTGTGTGTGGACACTTCATAGCATAGTGCCCAAATTCACAACAATTGAAGAATTTTATTTTGGACATGTATTTCTTCTTGCTCTTTTGGCTGGATTCTGGTTTTGTTTGAGATTTATTTCCTTTACCCTTCTTTCCCTTTCCAACCAATGCAAAGTTTTCTTCATCCTCGCCCTTGGATGAAATTCCATCTCTAGTATTTGGCTTGATCTCTTCTCATACCAAATCAGACCGTAAGCGTTCCCAATTCAGTAATTTATCACTCTTGTTCACCAAGTCCTGGTAGCTGTGCCATCTTTTGGGAATGCCTAGAAGAGGTAGGCTTACCAAGTCATTTTCTGCCACATTCACACCAACCCCTCCAAGCGCATCACGAACTTGTGTAAATTTGCTGAGATACTACGGAATAATTTCATTCTTCTGCATCTTGATATTTCAAAGTTTGTCTTTAATGGATAGTTTCCTATGGTCACTGTTATTCTCGAATAGCTCCGTTAGTGCCTTCCACATTGCGAAAGGAGTTTCTTTCCCACGAAGATTTGAGACAATGCATTCTAGCCTTCCCTCCAAGATTATTCTCCCCGCCTTGGCTACATATTTCTTCCATTGAACTAGGTTTTGGGCATTAGCTGATCTTGTTTTTGCAATGTCTATCTTGACATATTCTAGCTACATATTTTTTCCATTGAGCTAGGTTTTAGGCATTAGTTGATCTTGGTTTTGCAATGTATGTCTTGACATATTCTAGCAATCCATTGTCACCAAGCATCATCTCCATGCGATCCTTCCATGCAATGAAATTTGAGCTTCCTTCCAAGGCATACTCTAATCTCAACCCATTAAAGGTCACTTCCCAACTCTGAAGAGATCCTACTACACTGAAGTTGTATATTTGAACCTCCTGAGGAACAACTTCAAAATTCCTATTCTAATGTGAATCATGTTGTGATACCATGTATAAATATGGTGTAGAATTGCAACTGCTCAACAAATTTTAATCTAAATCAAGAGACACAATTCTACTCTACTGCTCTGCGGAAATTAATTCACAATTTAGAACAACAATCTCAGACATGCAATAAGAAATAACACACATGCAAAGTATTTTTTCTAGGGGAATGCAACTGATAAAACCCCTTAAATCTACTTGCATTAATCAGATGAATAGAGAATGTATTACAATTTCTAGCTCACTCTAAGCTCAACCTGCAAGTGAATAACCTATCTCTCTGTACAATGAGAATCTATGACCCGGACTTAGTCAATTTATGCCTCAGCTTGAGCCCCTATTCCTTGCGCAAATCTTGAGAAATTAGGCCCTTATTATTTAGGAATTTTCCTTCAATTGATTATGCAATTCCCAAGGTTGATCATCTCACTGCATGCAACACTTGTACACTCAATACTAGTCTACAACTGATGTTACATTGCCTTGGAATATCCACCATAGCTAGGGAACTCGAATTATCTGCATGCACTAACTATTTTGGGTTGATTGATCAGTTAACTGGATGATCACTGAGTTAGATTGTTGTCTACTGCACAACTAAACTTCCACTAGTTCTATCAACAGTTAGAACTAGTTTAACTGAAAACAACTTGAAATAACTAGCCTTGATTGCTACAAATTAGCAATCACACATGCTTAACTGAACTCCCAACCCTCTAACTCGAATTTACTGAGCTAACTAAGTGACACAAACCATGTCACACAATTTAACTACCTCCAAGTTGTCTGCTAATGTGGAAATTCTAATTTTCTCAATTTGACCAAGGAAAAGTCAAATTGAGACTTTCTTGTTGCATTTTTCAACAAAAAAAAAATGCTACATGGAAAAAAAAATATTAGATTAGACCCTACCTCTTTGGCTTTCCAATGGTGGTTCCTTCAATCTCCCAACCTCTCTCAAATCGTAGCCTTCATTCTCCCTTGCGAGTTCCTCAAGCTCAAACCCTCTCAATCTTCCTCTCTCAAGTTGCTCAATTCGAGCTCCTCAAGCCCTCTCACTCTCAATCTCATGAAAATGATACATTGTGGGAGGGGAGGAGGCCTTTTATTCTTTTGGCCCCTACTTCTCCCTCCAAAAAAGTTGTGCACCCTTTTTTTCTATGGGATCAATCACTCCTATATCGCTCCCTAAACTTAAAATTCTCTCTACTGCTCCTAATATGGCAGGGAGCACAATTTTTTTTAGGGAGTGCACTCCAGAGGTTGCTCTCAATCGAAGCGCACTTTAGGAGTAGATTCGAGAGGGGGATGCTCCCCCACTACCTTGCTTAGGCTCTGATACCAAGTGTAGAAACCCTTCCTAAGTACACAATTTACACTTTTTTTTAAAATAAATAACACACAATTATTCATACACATGATTCCATACACAAATTTGTTTCAATAAAATAAGTTATACATTCTATTGAATTTTCCTTATACCCCAAATATGGTCTATTTCTAGACTTAATCATAAACACGCTAAAGGTACTGAACTAAAAGAACTTTTCACGACAAAAATATAACAGTAGTGAAATCAATTAAATACACAAATTTATATGGCCCAAATCTCGACCTTTATCAGTCCATTAATAAATAATCATTAGGGCTCTCGTACCAGGGATCATGGCCCTTCAGATCTCTAATACAACTAGTATACATAATATAAAAAAAAATAGGGCTTGAGATCTATTCAATCTAATCTACAATCTTCCCCAAAAAATCAAATGCATATCTGAGATAGTGCCTTTAGTTGAAGGTCCTTGGATTGTTGTTGTCCTTGGCAACCAGTCCTTCTGCAACCATGCTAAACCTTCTCGATTTTCTAGATTTTCTTCTTTAGATCACATATATTACTTTCTTCTTGCAGACCTCACCCTCCAACACTCAGATCTGACTTTCTTTTTGCAAATCTGACCTTCCAACACTCATATTTGACTTTCCTTTTGCGGATCTGACCCTCCAGCATTCATATCTAACTTTCTTTTTGGAGATATAACCTTCCAACACTTAGATCTGACTTTCTTCTTGCATATTTGACTCTACAACACTCATATCTGATTCTTCTTACAGATCTGACCTTCCAGCACTCAAATTTGACTTTCTTCTTGTAGATATGATCTTCCAGCACTACGGCTAGATCCTCCTACTTAGCCTCCTTCTCCCTTTTGGCAGTGGATTATTTAGATGACCAAATCATGGAGAAACGCATCCTCCTTACTATTGTAGCTCCTCTAAGGCAGATCTATGGATAGGTTCTTTAGCCTCCCTCTCTCCTCAAGTGAACGTCCTTCTCCACTTGTGTGTCTAGGCCTTTCCTTTGGCCTCCTATTTATAGTTTTCCTTTAGGTTATTTGGGAACCCTTAGTCCTTTAAGGTTTTTACCACTCAACCCTTTAACCATAAATTAGAATAAACAATTAATTGACTTGGGTCCAAACCCACAACTTTGGGTCAAAACCCCAACCACTTGGATAACTTGCCCAACTGACTCACTTTTGGCGGGTTTCCTTCTATTAGAAATACCTTCCAAGCTACCCAAATTCCAACACAATCCAAGTCACAAAGTTATGAAAATAAATAAGCAATGGTAGAATTTATTTTTAGATTAATTTCCATTGAATAATGACACCCCACATAATAGATTACATATAAATAAATCAATGTGCATAAACCAACAACCAAGGATGTTGCAACTATACCACATTTCTTTAATCTCTACAATCAGTAGCTTATTACAACCAATAATAACACATATAGGAGAACTTTTCTAAAAACATTAATATCATACACCAAAGGGTTGGATTTTGAACTTGGATTTGTTGGTTCCTTACACTCCCTTGATGTAGTCCCCATGCACGTGTGGAAATTCGGTGTCCCAACTGTTGCACTCGATTTTTCAAAAGTTCTAAGGAAGTTGAAGGATCAAATTTTTCGAAGGATCGAATCATCTATCAACAGTCTACATGTCATTTGTAAACCCATTCGGTAGGTTATGTAATGTAAATGATGCTAGTAAGACCATGAAAGTATGTAACAACCTAGGTAAGCCTATTATTTTGGCGGAAATTTCATCCTAGGAGTTTTTTTGTCTCACTGACTCATGTGAGTTTCTAAACATAGATGGTCGGCAAATTTTTTCCTTCCAACCTCACCTCAAAGCTAGGGTGGAATTCTTCATCAAAAGCTTAAGTAAGTCCTAGTGTTTTAGTCGAGTCTGATGTAAAAGTGATTTGGAAATAATTTAAGCTATTTAGCTAAATTATTTTATTACAAATCACTTAGTCTACTATATCATATTGTGTTGCAGATGGGGTATATGTCTTGAGGGTCTAACCAAATGTGTATTCCCCCTTTGAGAGTTGTAAATGTAAACTTTTATCTATTAGAGTGTGGAAACATAATTAAATCCCCTCATGTGTATATTAATTAATTTTTCTAGCAAAATAGAATTAATTCCTAAGCCAGAAAATTAATTAATTAGAGTCAAAATTAAAATGTCTTAGGAAAAATAATTCTCCAAGTGGAAAAATTGGTGGGTGTAAAAGGAATCAATGTTTAGAAGTCCTCCACCAAGGGAATATTGTGTATTACAAGAAAATTTGGACCCTTGGACCTTGGTGGTTAAGTCAAAGTCAACTATTTGAGGAAATTAGCTCAAAATAATTAATTTTGAGCTAATAAAAAATAGATCAAAAGAAAAATTTGAATTTTCCACAAAAATAATGATTTCAATGGCTAAGATTAAAAGATGATCAAGTATTATTTGATGGTAGAGATTATTTTAACAAGGATCAAAGAAACGAGCCGTTATTTTTCCACTTTGAGGATTTAGTTATAAATTAGAGAGTCATTTGAGTCTCTAGCCATCTCATTTCTGGCTAGTAAATTATTGTTGAACCATTTGTGTAAATTATTTTCCCACTAGGAACTACTTTTTTTACCATAATAAATACTTTGGAGTGCAACTCGAGTTGCACTTGTTCATTGATTTGTGGTATGTACTGACTATGGGCTTCCTATGTTGTGCTTATATATGATTATTTTGAGATAATACATAGTGTTTGTAGGTAGTTCAGTGCTTGGTCTCCAAGTTCACAAATTGTGGGAAATGATCATTTTGCTTGGATCCTAAGTATTTGTATGGTGGATTAAATCTTCGCTTAGGCTATAATGTGCATGGGGTTTCTGAAGCAGTTTTAGCCATTTATCAAAGAAAAATACCATAAAAAATTATTTCTCAAATTTATTTTAAAAACCATGAATAATTTGTAAAACGATTTTGTAAAATTATTTTTGCTATTGGGGGTTTGGGGTTTTAACAATTTTGTATATATTTGGGGTTTAGGTGTTGTATTTTCATTTTTGCAAGTTGTATCAAAGGATAAATTGGAAGAAGAACTAGATCTAGGCCCTTGAGGGTAAGATCTAGTCTCTTAGAAAATTTGCAAGGCTACCCATGGAAAACTTTTCAAAAAAATAAATAAAAATTGAAGAGTTGAAGCATAAAAATTTTATGAGCAAGGGTTTCAAGGTTTTCAGGGCTCCTAGTCCTAGTTTTCTCCTCCGAACCCCCAGTGTCAACTCTTTGTTCTTCTTCATCAAGATTTTCGGCCTCCCTAAGGCTGGTCATAAGCCTTATGGCTCTCGGCCTACCCTCCAACCCTTTCTGCAGGCCGAAGAGGCCTTTCAGCCTCCTCCTTGACCTTCCTTGGCCCTTTATCCTCCTCCTCTAGGCCTTTGTCCCCCTCTGTAGCCTCTCCTCTTTCCTTCACAACCTCTTTCCTCCTCCGCTAGCCCTTCCTTAGCCTTCGTCCTTCCTCGACCTCCTTTGTTTGCCTTTCGTCCCCTTCTACCTTAAGTCCCGACCCCTAAAGGGCTTGCGACTACCTCTTTTGAGGCTTCCTCTAGGGTGTTGCGAACTGTAGGGCCTCAAAACCCTAGGGTGCAACCCCTAGTGAGCCTTTAGGCCCCTGCTAATCCCAACGACAACCTCTTTTGGGCTTGCCGCAAGGTCCATTAGGCCTTTTACCCTAGCCACAGGCCTACTAAGGCCTTTTCCCTTCATTTTGACCTCTCTCTTGCCCTCTCTTGGCCCTAAATTTCCATATTCTTATCTCTGAAATTTTTCTAACTGATTGTGGGTGTATTTCACAGAGAAAATTGGCACAAATCTTGTCTTTCAAGTATCAAGTTATTGGACAAAATTTTGCACAAGTTGGGCTAGTAGACGTCAAGGCTTAGGGCCTATGGGTTTGATCTCCTAACTCTTGTTTCCTCATTGTTTTACTTCAAAAAGTGAATTAACTCATAACAGTGATAAAAGCACCCTAAATTGGCCCTAAAAATCATTCATAAGTTGCTTGGAATATTAAGGAATAAATTGCATAAGTTGGCCAATCATATTTTGGCATGAATCTAGGAGTTTTAATGATTGTCATTTATGCATAAAAAATATGATATAACAATGGTAAATTGCATTTTTTAAAGGATAATACATCCAAATTCTTAATTTAGTTAAGTCTACATGGTAGTTGGGTCTCTCTTCATGATATTAGGCAAGTACTTGCACTTTAAATTGAGCATCTAAAGCAAATTCACTCACTATTGTCATAAATCTTTTACTATTGTCATAATAGTCACTTATTACTCATAAACATATCATCGAAACATAAGGTACACAAGTGTTTTCGTAGCTCTATATATTGTTTTTCTTTGTTCCTAGTATTTTCCTTGTGAGTTCATATGCTACAAAGTTTGAAAATTCACATCTAGTAAGTTCACTCTCTAAGGAAATGTCAAATATTTGTTCGTAAGTATCTCTAATCCAAGTGGTATTGAAATAAATTGTTTCATTTGTGCATTTAATTAGTGGTGATATAGATTGCATATAAGTGCTCTTAACTTGAAAAATGACAAATCATATTGTGTTGAAGAACATTGGCTAAGAACACTTATGTAATGGTCATTGGCTTATCATACTGAATCAATGGTTAACAATTTCTTATCAATCGTGGATCTATATTCATTAAGTAATTACATCTTGTGGATATCTTATCTCTTGTTTGCGCTGTTAAAATATAACACTTGTATTTTGGTTGATATTACTTGTTCTAAGCATTGTGAAGTACTTAACATCATAACTGCAGTAAAATATAATTAAGTACTTAAGGAAAAACTTAAGAATCTCACCTAAAAGTCTCACTCATAATCTCTTGCATAAGCATCCTAGTTCTAGATTACATTAAAATTTACCTCCTAGCATAAGTTAAGTTGATAGATATCTAGGGAAACACTTTTCCAATTATCTTGAGAGATTCAATTCTTTTTAGTGGTTAACACGGTGACCTTGCAAATGTCAGAGCCACAATCTCTGCAATGTCGGAGGCACTGGGTGGGTGGAACACAGGGGTAGGTATCACTAATCAGGCCACTTCCTACTTCCCATTAGCTTCCATTTGAAAACCTACTCTAAAGATTGTTTCTCAAAATAGTTAAAGAGGAGGTTCTATTTTGACTATGCATTTAATTTAAAATTATCAAGATCATTGCACTACACATACATCTTAGGACTTGCCCATCATATAGGTTAGTAAATCATTTAAGCAGTGGGCGTCATCCGGTTACTTGGTCTCAATTTATAATAAGCAAGAATTGTGGCTCCATAAGGTCATGGTCTCATACTCGAAAATCTAATCTAATCATAAATCTTGCTAAAAATCAACTAAGTAGCTAGGCCACTCATCTGTGCCTCCCAATAAATTTTGTTCCCAACATGTTTTCCTTCACCTCATTTCCATGGGGACTACCCCCCATAGCCTGTTGTTGGGAGATAGCTAGAATTGAGTGGGTAGGGATCAGAGTGACAACCCCCACCCTGAGCGGTTGTCATAGTGCCTGTACAATTTGGGCGACAAAACTGACCAAATGTTGTTGACTCGCAGGTTGACCTCACAACCTACTCCTTGGGTACTCTTCTTCCCCGTTGACCCCTAAGCTATGACGAGACTATACGAGAGAAGAAAACATTGGAAAGTGGAGGAGAGCACTCCAACTCAATAATTTATCACTCAAAGAGCCTCCACTTCCACCAAACTCACTATAGAACTCAATATTCACTCTAAATACACAATATCATTAGGAAAGTCATCCAACAATAGGGCAAAAAACCTCCATTTCTCATAACTTACTCATTTTATAGAATGTTTCAGTGATGACACTTGTCACTTCATGTAAAAATAATTGTTTTTATTAATCCAATAATTTGATTAATCATCTATCTATGTGTCAATATCTCACCAAAGCTCTCTTAAAATTATTTATTACGCCGTAAGGCGTTTCCCTCTGGGACCAACTCCCTCCGGTGTCAACGTGTGCTGTAGTGGACCGTCGATCTTTGTGTTAGACAATTAGAAAACTTTTTGTCGTTGGATCATCAGGGCGTGGAAGTTCCAGCAAGAATTATGACTAACTCATCAGGGCGTGGAAGTTCCCGCAAGAATTAGGACTAACCATCTCCGGTGATTACGGAGCCATTTGGAACGATTATACCTGTCTTCCCCGCTGCCGTTTGGAACGACTATACCTGTCATTTGGAAGTTCCGGCAAGAATTAGGACTAACCACCTCCGGTGATTACGGAGCCATTTGGAACGACTATGTTGTCGTTTGGAACGATTATACCTGTCTTCCCCGCTACCGTTTGGAACGACTATACCTGTCCTTTGGAACAATTATACCTGTCTTCCCCGCTGCCATTTGGAAGGACTATACCTGTCTTCCCCTTGCTTCCATTTAAACATTGCTGCTTGGCAGCATACGCCTACTCTTTTCTTGCTAACTAACCACCGCCATGATTATGCTGCGGTTTGGAATGACTATACCTGTCCCTTGCTTCCATTTAAATATGGCAGCATACTCCTAATTCTTTCATTATGCTTTCCAGTTTTGGCTGATTTTCCAAACGCAATCGTTGTACCTTCTTGCACAGAGATTGCACACCTTCTTCATTTATTTGCTATGAAAAATGATATTAAGGTATTGAGGTGCCATACTCCTGGTTCTTTCATTATGCTTTCCAGTTTTGGCTGATTTTCCAAACGCAATCGTTGTACCTTTTCATTATGCTTTCCAGTTTTGGCTGATTTTCCAAACGCAATCATTGTACCTTCTTGCGCAGAGATTGCACACCTTCTTCATTTATTTGTTGTGAAAAATGAGGTTGAGGTATTGAATTTGAGGTATTGTTGGAGATGTTTTCCCTTTCTCATTCTCATTCTCTAACGTACCATTTTACTTCTTTCGATAAAATTATTTCTTTCCATAAATTGATATTATGGAAACAAAGTCACTGTGACCGGTAAGATATAGATATTATGTAAACAAAGTCACTGTGACCGGTAAGATATAGAGAAGTTTTATAAACATTTTCCATTAAGATGTAACCAAGAACTACAAACAAACTACATTTAAAATTTATATTCAAACTACATTTAAAATTTATATTCAAACCTACAAAATTTCAAATAGTAATCTTTGAGAATTTGAACGACCTACACAGGGCTATTGCAAGTCTTGGGTTATAGGGATACTTTCAGAATTATTGTCGGCCTAAGGAACATATAACTATATAACTCTATGTTTCTTTCTACCATATAAATTGTCAGTTGAGATATACAATAATTGGATATAAAAATACACCAGGGCTTGTTCAGCAAAATAATAGAACAAACTCAAGATGGGGTCGTGGATGTTTTAGAACAAATTCAAGATGGGGAATAGAACAAATTCAAGATGGGGTCGTGGATGTTTTACGAATATGAGAAAAGTATTTTTGCCAGCAAACTCGGCTTAGAAAGCTCGTTTCCACAACCTGCAAGTACATAAAAAAAATTATAATGATATCTACGCCTATAAAATAATAATAATATTCAATCAGATTACAAATCCTAAGGGTACACTAAACAAAACTTAGAATTCATAGTATTGATAATAAGTCTTGCAACATTAACCCAGTATAGTTGACAAGTACGCAACCCTTGTTAAATTATATAGGCTACAGGAATTATTAATTACATGTTGCAAGGTAAACCCCGTGTGCCAGGGAGTTAAGGGGGAAAACCCTAATGGTTTATGCTAGGAAACCACATACAATATTACCCAACACTCATATTACGGGTTTAAAAACTAATTAATAGGGTTAAAACAAAAGCTTAATTTCTGTATGCCATGACTCTGACCTGATAGTCTGACCTGAAACCCGAAATAAATAAAGTAATGGTATAAAAAAACCTGTTGAATTGAGTAAATTCCAAATCGAAAGGAACAACATTTAAATAAATGGAATATTGTCAATTCCTAATCTGTGGCCAAACAAGAACAGAAAAGAACAAAAGACTAAGTTAGTCGTACTTATACTCTGCAGAAAATTTGAAATACGTAAAGAAATATAAGGAAATAAATTACTTTAGGGTTTCCTGGCAGTCGGTGGACAATGACCTGAACAGAGCTATTTACATTAACCGAAAAACATGCGATAATTAAGAATAGGGTTCCTTAAAATGAAGCAAGAATCACCCTTGATTACCTTGCAAAAATGGAGTGCAAAGGAACTAATTATGCGCCCAAACCCCCAGAAATCCCAAACTAGCTATAAGATACAACTGAGAGCTTAAAACCCAAAGGAGAAAAAGGAAAATAGTGTTACAACAGCATGTATATCCAAATAAATATGGAAATGACACAAATAAAATTTTAGTAGAACACGCTGCACTCATCCTGTGTTGGCGTAACAGTGGAAACCATAACTCTAAAGCTAACTTTTAATTGCAGTTGCAGCACTGAGAGTGGAGCTCTACCCAACAGAGTAGTGTGAAAATGAGCTGACTATGGGGTGGAAAGGCGGGTTAGTTATCCTTAACCGTCCTGTCTACATCTGCACCATTCGATTGTAAACCCTGAACATCAACAGTCATTCCCATGACACCTTGCAAGCGCCAAACCGGCCACAAGTCCTCGTAATTGAGTGACAACTGGAACTTCGGGAAAGTTCAGAGGAGGCTCTTACATTATCACTTAATCAGTGGAATACCAAGGGGAATTGCATAGTGAGTCGCTATAACATGGTCATGAAACAAATTATAAGCAACGGTTAAGCGTGTAAACCTTGCATGCATTCCATACTGAAGGTTAGTTCAATAAATTTTTAAAGCATAACCAATATATTTATGGGACGACTTAAGCCTAACAAGATCAACCACCTGAATATAATTATATTAGCAGAAAAACTTTTGATATTAATAGGAAAAAGAGAAATTAATCAACTTAAAAGTCAAACAAAATAAAGTAATCAATTTAAATTTTTGTTGATAATTAAGCCCTGCACCATTTGAAATTAAAATAAATTATAATCATTCGTCCACCATCGAATGTGTACCACAGGTGTGGAACTGGAGTGTGCACTTTCTGATATGTAATGTTTGTGTCTGTAACCATTTATCATTACCATTTTATGTCTGTTTATGGAACTTCATTAGAGTGAGTATTTCTTCTCTGGATTACAATGTTTTAAAAACATGAAACAGTTAAGGATATATATCACTTTCACCCCTAAAAACAAATAAACTAAATCCAAAAAAATACTAAACTAAATCTGCAGGGAACAACCTGGTAACGCTGCAAAAAAAAAATTATTTCTACCACGTGGTAGACAGGTGTTACTGTTAATAGAAAATTTATTTCACCTGGTAAAGTTGTAACAAAAAAATCTTTCTACCATGTGGTAGAAGGGTGTTATAGTTATTAGTGTTACAATTTTTAGGTAGAAGGGTGTTATAGTTATTAGTGTTACAGTTTTTAGTGTAGTTTGCGTAGGAAATCCGTTAGAAACCTAAAGAAAACCAATTTTATGAGAATGCAGTGAATTGCAAAGAATTGTTAGCATGGATGCCCTTTTATTACGAAAACAAAACTAATGATATATATAACAACAGGAGGTTTCAAACACAGAGACAAAGAGGATTCGTACACAAAGACATGACTCTCCTCGTACATTTATTATCAAAACAAAACTAATGATTTATATATATAGGAACAAGAGGTTTCAAACACATGATGCCCTTTTATTATGAAAACAAAACTAATGATATATATAACAACAAGAGGTTTCAAACACAGAGACAAAGAGGATTCATACACAAAGACATGACTCTCCTCGTACATTTATTATTGAAACAGAACTAATGATTTATATATATAGGAACAAGAGGTTATTATTAGTTTTCTGAATATCTTTGTGAGATTGCAACATCTTTGTGAGATCTCAACTTTCTTTAATTTAATTCTATATAATAACCAATTAGGGGGAAAAAGCTACAAGTCAATGAGTGAAGTTCAAGACTGACTAAAGAGTCAATGGTGGGAACTTCTTATAATTTTGTTGTGTGTGAGAAATCATTGTTCTTTGGTTTCACAACGATTTTCCCTTTTTCTGTCCTTTTGGTTCTGGCTCAATGGTGGGAACATGGGAACTTCTTGTAATTTTGTTGCATGTGAGAAATCATTGTTCTTTGGTTTCCATCATTGTAGGATTTTTATTTTATTTTATTTTATTTTATTTTTTTATTCTGTCAATTTGGTTCTGGCTTTTAGGGTAAATAATTTTTTTCCCAAGTTATGGTATTTGTTTTTTCTAGTAGAAATGATTGTTAAATTAAAAAACTAATGTGAAAATGATACAATTATGTTCTTATACTAATAAGAGTTCATTATATATTTATATATTATATATATATATACAATTCAAAAAGATTACAACAAAATGGCTAGAAACATCCATATATAATCCAAAAAAATGAGTATTATTATCTATCCATGAGCATTATTATTTATCCTCATGCATGTTCGTCTACTAGTATTATGTTAGTATTATGTTCGTATACAAGTTAACTATTCATAGCCACCGTGAGGACTCACCCAAGGGAACCTCTAATTGGCATTTCCCTTAATCCAAGTACAACCTAATTTTGAATAATAAATTGGCATTTCCCTTAATCTAAGTACAATCTAATTTTGAATAAAATTGAATAGGCCATTTAAAGCAAGTGATTAAATTAAAAGTTAAATTCAAAATCTGATTTCTTTTAAATGATAGGAAATAGTATTTTTTAATTACTCAAAATAAAGGGAAGAAAAATCAATATAATCAAATATGTTTACTTAAATGACAAGAATCAATTTGAATTAATGAAATTGCAAATATTTAATATTAATATCGTACAATCTTGTTATAATAGGGGGATTATGGGGTGTTGAATCCTCCTTTACATTAACAACATGGATTCCATTAATTCAAATTGAAAATTTTGGCAAATATTGTTTAGTTGGATTCTCTAGATGGGAAAATAGGAAAAGACCTAAAATGTAGAATATTATCCAACAAATAGAAAAAGACCTAAAATGTAGAATATCATCCAACATTTGAACATTTTGACTCAGTCAAATTGCATAAAAATAAAATAAAATAAAATAAATAATTATAAATATCTAAAGCTAAGATGAATCTAGGTTGGTTATTCACAAAAGTTAACTTTTATAAACCCCGGGAACATTTTATTATAAAATAGGAATTTTTTTATTATCAAAAATAGTAACTCCAATTTTTTTTAGAAGGTTATTTGATAGTAACCAACTTGTTTTTGAATTAAAGTCCTATTTATTATCCCATTAGAAAAAATGCTTCATTTTGAATCATTTTCTTTCAATTAAAACTCAAATAAAAAATAAAAAAATTATTGTTTATATAGTTTTAATATGTGCTTAATATATTTTCGAAGAAAACTTAACAAGATGACCATAGACATGTTACTTTCTTTAGCTTGTTCGGATTTGACATAAGTTTGGGAGTTCGTTTTGATATAATTTTCAATGTGACACAAGAGGGGAGGTCCTTGTGATTGTTTTAGCCTCACTTTGCTATGCATTAGACAATCTTAGTGCAATTATAAAAGTTAAGAGACCAAATTAATCTAATAATGTGGAGACCATAATGAACAAAGACATCCATGGTATACGTTAATCATCTTTATCCAAACAATTTAAGAGAATGCAAAGGGGATTAATTAGCCTCGCTTGCATTAGACAATCTTAGTGCGATTATAAAAGTTAAAAGACCAAATTAATCTAATATTGTGGAGACCATAATTAACACAGACATCCATGGTAGACATTAGTCATCTTTATCCAAACAATTTAAGAGAATTTAAGAGAATGCAATGGGGATTAATAATAGTGATTGATATCGTATCCTTCCTAATACATTTTTTATTAATAATGAGTAGAACCCTATTGTGAATGTAAAACACAATTGTATTCTTAATGCAAGTTCCATATTAATAATGACCTATGTGTTTTTTCTAGACATATAATATCACTTGTTTTTGTTATTTTTAATTTATTTTTAGTGCATTCTAACTAAGTTTAACAAATTGATTGTTATTCAACTATGATACTTCATTAATAAATAAATAAAATATTTGATATTCAATTTTAAAATAATTTACATACATAAGACTTAAAATTATCAATCATTTAATTAACAATTTAGATTTGGCCATTTTCCATTCATATTGTATGTGGAGTATATATTGTCTCAAATAAAAAAATATTGTTCATATGTTATGCCACTAATGTTCATCCCAATTTTTGTTTAAAAGGGATTTCCCAAATGACTTTAAAAGGTCGTTAAATATAGTTGCAAACAATATCCCATGTAATTGTGCAACTCTGGTCTAAGAAGAGTTTTGCCAATCTATCTAGCCAATGGTGGTTATATTGGTTTTATTATCTCATGCATACTAATCATAAGAAGTATGGCACTTAATGTAGTAAGAAGTATGGCCTTGAGATTTGGTTTTATTATCTCATGCATACTAATAATAAGAAGTATGACACTTAGGGTAGTAAGAGGTATGGCCTTGAGATTATCCACCTTAGGTATGTTATAGTTCCTTGCTCGCATATTAGCAAGTCCAATGATCAGATCCATGTGATAATTTGTATCATCATCCTACATTTCAATGAAGGAATAACCAAAATCTTAGACTCATTTTTCTTCCAATGGAGAATTTTGAATTGAAATATTTTATTTAAGGGAGGAGAAGTTGTGTAATTAGTATAGAATAATAGGGATCATTAATAAGGAAAGTTAGAGAATACCTTTTCAAACTTAATAGGGCTCATGTGAAAGCTTGAAGGTAGATTTTGAACACCATGTTGTAGTGTGGCAATCAATTTGTCAATATGTTCATCATCATCATCATCATCATCATCATCATCATCATACAATGTAGAAGAAGGGTTCACATATGTAGCTTTCTCATCTGTGACAATGTAGATCCCTCTTTTTTGGCTCGAAAACTAGAATATGAACTTTATTAACCACCTATGCCAATCTGATTGAATTTTGATTTGAATTCCAATTGGTAATGACATATGCATTAGCTTTTAAAATGGAGGTTGTAAGAATCAGGGACATGTGACTAGAATCATGGGAAGAAAAGTGGAGGGGATTTGGGAAACACTTAGGAGAAGACTAGAATGGTGCACCTTCTCTTGTAGTTGCTCAGAAACATAAGATACAAATATTTTGGGAATCAATAGTCCTATGGATTTTATGCTTGCAAGTTTATGTCTTCAAACTACCAAAGAGGCTAAGTTAAGGATCGTCTTCACTCATTTCTCATGGTAATGTTGTGTTCAAAACCAAAAAATTAAAAACAAATGGCTAGAAACATCCATATATAATCCAGAAAAATGAGTATTATTATTTATCCTCGTGTATGTTCGTATACTAGTATTATGTTCGTATACTAGTTAACTATTCACTGCCCCCGTCAGGACTCACCCAAGGGAACCTCAAATTGGCATTTCCCTTAATCCAAGTACAACTTAATTTTGAATAATAAATTGGCATTTCCCTTAATCCAAGTACAATCTAATTTTGAATAAAATTGAATAGGCCATTTAAAGCAAATGATTAAATTAAAAGTTAAATTCAAAATCTATTTTTTTTTTAAATGATAGGAAATAGTATATTTTAATTACTCAAAATAAAGGGAATAAAAATCAATATAATCAAATATGTTTACTCAAATGACAAGAATCAATTTGAATTAATGAAATTGCAAATATTTAATATTAATATCATACAATCTTGTTATAATAGGGGAATTATGGGGTGTTGAATCCTCTTTTACATTAACAACATGGATTCCATTAATTCAAATTGAAAATTTTGGCAAATATTATTTAGTTGGATTCTCTAGATGGGAAAATAGCAAAAGACCTAAAATGTAGAATATTATCCAACAAATGAACATTTTGACTCGGTCAAACTGCATAAAAATAAAATAAAATAAATAATTATAAAGATCTAAAGCTAAGATGAATCTAGGTTGGTTATTCACAAAAGTTAACTTTTATAAACCCGAGGAACATTTTATTATAAAATAGGATTTTTTTTTTTATCAAAAACAATAACTCCAATTTTTTTTAGAAATTTGTTTGTTAGTAGACAACTTGTTTTTGAATTAGAGTCATATTTATTATCCCATTAGAAAGAATGATTCATTTTGAATCATTTTCTTTCAATTAAAACTCAAATAAAAAAATAAAAAAATATTGGTATAATAGTTTATTAAATTTTACTATAAAATAGTAATTTTGTTTTATCAAAAATAATAACTCCAATTTTTTTAGAAGTTTATTTGTTAGTAGACAACTTATTTTTGAATTAAAGTCATATTTATTATCCCATCGGAAAGAATGATTCATTTTGAATCATTTTCTTTCAATTAAAACTCAAATAAAAAAATAAAAAAATATTGATATAATTTCAAGTGTGACACAAAGAGGGAGCTCCTTGTGATCGTTTAGCCTCGCTTGCATTAGACAATCTTACTGTGATTATAAAAGTTAAGAGACCAAATTAATCGAATAATGTGGAGACCATAATTAACAAAGACATCCATGGTATACATTAATCATCTTTATCCAAACAATTTAAGAGAATTTAAGAGAATGCAAAGGGGATTAATTAGCCTCACTTGCTTGCATTAGACAATCTTAGTGCGATTATAAAATTTAAGAGACCAAATTAATCTAATAATGTGGAGACCATAATTAACACAGACATCCATGGTAGACATTAGTCATCTTTATCCAAACAATTTAAGAGAATGCAAAGGAGATTAATACAATTTTTTATTAATAATGAGTAGAACCCTATTGTGAATGTACAACACAATTGTATTCTTAATGCAAGTTCCATATTAATAATGACCTATGTGTTTTTTCTAGACATATAATATCACTTGATTTTGTTATTTTTAATTTATTTTTAGTGCATTCTAACTAAGTTTAACAAATTGATTGTTATTCAACTATGATATTTTACTAATAAATAAATAAAATATTTGATATTCAATTTTAAAATAATTTACATACATAAGACTTAAAATTATCAACCATTTATTTAACAATTTAGATTTGGCCATTTTCCATTCATATTGTATTTGGAGTATATATTGTCTCAAATAAAAAAATATTGTTCATATGTTATTCCACTAATGTTCATCCCAATGTTTGTTTAAAAGGGATTTCCCAAATGACTTTAAAAGGTCGTTAAATATAGCAGTAAGCAATATCCCATGTAATTGTGCAACTCTGGTCTAAGAAGAGTTTTGCCAATCTATCTAGCCAATGGTGGTTATATTGGATTTATTATCTCATGCATACTAATCATAAGAAGTATGACACTTAATGTAGTAAGAAGTATGGCCTTGAGATTTGGTTTTATTATCTCATGCATATTAATATTAAGAAGTATGACACTTAAGGTAGTAAGAGGTATGGCCTTGAGATTATCCACCATAGGTATGTTATAGTTCCTTGCTTTCATATTAGCAAGTCCAATGATCAGATCCATGTGATAATTTGTATCATCATCCTACATTTCAATGAAGAAATAACCAAAATCTTAGATTCATTTTTCTTCCAATGGAGAATTTTGAATTGAAATATTTTATTTAAGGGAGGAGAAGTTGTGTAATTAGTATAGAATAATAGGGATCATTAATGAGGAAAGTTAGAGAATACCTTTTCAAACTTAATAGGACTCATGTGAAAGCTTGAAGGTAGATTTTGAACACCATGTTGTAGTGTGGCAATCAATTTGTCAATATGTTCATCATCATCATCATCATCATCATCATAGAATGTAGAAGAAGGGTTCACATATGTAGCTTTCTGGTTCACATATGTAGCTTTCTCATCTGTGACAATGTTCATCCCTCTTTTTTGGCTCGAAAACTAGAATATGAACTTTATCAACCACCTATGCCAATTTGATTGAATTTGGATTTGAATTCCAATCGGGAATGGTAATGCCATATGTATTAGCTTTTAAAATGGAGGTTGTAAGAATCAGGGACATGTGACTAGGATCATGGGAAGAAAAGTGGAGGGGATTTGGGAAACACTTAGGAGAAGACTAGAATGGTGCACCTTCTCTAGTAGTTGCTCAGAAACATAAGATACAAATATTTTGGGAATCAATATTCTTATGGATTTTATGCTTGCAAGTTTATGTCTTCAAAATACCAAAGAGGCTAACTTAAGGATCGTCTTCACTCATTTATCATGGTAATGTTGTGTTCAAAATCAAAAAAGTAAAAAAAAAAAAAAATGGCTAGAAACATCCATATATAATCCAGGAAAAATGAGTATTATTATTTATCCTCGTTTATGTTCATATACTAGTATTATGTTTGTATACTAGTTAATTATTCACTACCCCCGTGAGGACTCACCCAAGGGAACCTCAAATTGGCATTTCCCTTAATCCAAGTACAATCTAATTTTGAATAAAATTGAATAGGCCATTTAAAGAAAATGATTAAATTCAAAATCTGATTTTTTTTAAATGATAGGAAATAGTATTTTTTAATTATTCAAAATTAAGGGAAGAAAAATCAATATAATCAAATATGTTTACTCAAATGACAACATGGATTCCATTAATTCAAATTGAAAATTTTGGCAAATATTGTTTAGTTGGATTCTCTAGATGGGAAAATAGGAAAAGACCTAAAATGTAGAATACTATCCAACAATTAAACATTTTGACTTGGTCAAATTGCATAAAAATAAAATAAATAATTATAAAGATCTAAAGCTAAGATGAAACTAGGTTGGTTATTCACAAAAGTTAACTTTATAAACATGAGGAACATTTTATTATAAAATAGGTTTTTTTTTTTTTTATCAAAAATAATAACTCCAATTTTTTTTAGAAGTTTATTTGTTAGTAGACAATTTATTTTTGAATTAAAGGCGTATTTATTATCCCATTAGAAAGAATGCTTCATTTTGAATCATTTTCTTTCAATTAAAACTCAAATATAAAAATAAAGAATATTGGAATAATAGTTTATTAATATGTGTTAATATATTATTACGAAGAAACTTAAAAGATGAACATAGACATGTAGTACATGCTTTAGTTGTCGAGCATTTGACATAATTTGGGAGTTCATTTGATATAATTTCAAGTGTGACACAAAGAGGGAGCTCCTTGTGATTGTTTAGCCTCACTTGATTGCATTAGACAATCTTAGTGTGATTATAAAAGCTAAGAGACCAAATTAATCTAATAATGTGGAGACCATAATTAACAGAGACATCCATGGTATACATTAATCATCTTTATCCAAACAATTTAATTGAATTTAAGAGAATGCAAAGGGGATTAATTATCCTCACTTGCTTGCATTAGACAATCTTAGTTCGATTATAAAAGTTACGAGACCAAAGTAATCTAATAATGTGGAGACCATAATTAACACAGAGATCCATGGTAGACATTAGCCATCTTTATCTAAACAATTTAAGAGAATTTAAGAGAGTGCAAAGGGGATTAATAATAGTGATTGATATCGTATCCTTTCTAATACATTTTTTTATTAGTAATGAGTAGAACCCTATTGTGAATGTAAAACACAATTGTATTATTAATGCAAGTTCCATATTAATAATGACCGATGTGTTTTTTCTACACATATAATATCACTTGTTTTTGTTTTTTTTTTAATTTATTTTTTGTGCATTCTAACTAAGTTTAACAAATTGATTGTTATTCAACTATGATAATTCATTAATAAATAAATAAAATATTTGATATTCAATTTTAAAATAATTTACATACATAAGACTTAAAATTATCAATCATTTAATTAACAATTTAGATTTGGCCATTTTCCATTCATATTGTATTTGGAATATATATTGTCTCAAATAAAAAAATATTGTTCATATGTTATGCCACTAATTTTCATCCCAATTTTTGTTTAAAAGGGATTTCCCAAATGACTTTAAAAGGTTGTTAAATATAGTTGCAAGCAATGTCCCATGTAATTGTGCAACTCTGGTCTAAGAAGAGTTTTGCCAATCTGTCTAGCCAATGGTAGTTATATTGGTTTTATTATCTCATGCATACTAATCATAAGAAGTATGACACTTAATGTAGTAAGAAGTATGGCCTTGAGATTTGGTTTTATTATCTCATGCATACTAATAATAAGAAGTATGACACTTAAGGTAGTAAGAGGTATGGCCTTGAGATTATCCACCTTAGGTATGTTATAGTTCCTTGCTCGCATATTAGCGAGTCCAATGATCAGATCCATGTGATAATTTGTATCATCATCCTACATTTCAATGAAGAAATAACCAAAATCTTAGACTCATTTTTCTTCCTACAGATAATTTTGAATTGAAATATTTTATTTAAGGGAGGAGAAGTTGTGTAATTAGTATAGAATAATAGGGATCATTAATGAGGAAAGTTAGAGAATACCTTTTCAAACTTAATAGGACTCTTGTGAAAGCTTGAAGATAGATTTTGAACACCATGTTGTAGTGTGGCAAACAATTTGTCAATATGTTCATCATCATCATCATCATACAATGTAGAAGAAGGGTTCACATATGTAGCTTTCTCATTTGTGACAGTGTTCATCCCTCTTTTTTGGCTCAAAAACTAGAATATGAACTTTATCAACCACCTATGCCAATCTGATTGAATTTGGATTTGAATTCCAATCAAGAATGGTAATGCCATATGTATTAGCTTTTAAAATGGAGGTTGTAAGAATGAAGGACATGTGACGAGGATCATGGGAAGAAAAGTGGAGGGGATTTGGGAAACACTTAGGAGAAGACTAGAATGGTGCACCTTCTCTTGTAGTTGCTCAGAAACATAAGATACAAATATTTTGGGAATCAATATTCCTATGGATTTTATGCTTGCAAGTTTATGCCTTCAGCATTTGATTTTATGGCTTATCAATCAACCCGCCATATGATGAAGGGAGACTAATACAATGGTCTAGTAGTTTTCAAATTGGAAAGAGATTGATATCACCTCTAGAGCTCCCAAATCTGCAGTGATCTAGGTTGTCAGATCCAAGAGGAGGAATTAATGGTAAAGTATGCACCTACATAATAGATTTTTATATGTCACGATTCTTCTCCAATTTATACCTTACGGTGTTTCCTTTGCAACATTTGGTGCAATTGCTAGTTATATATTTTTTCTAAGTTATTAAAAATGAAAAGTTAACATTTGGTGCAATTGCTAGTTATATATTTTTTCTAAGTTATTAAAAATGAAAAGTTGTAAATATTCAATCGTAACAATTTTTTAATAAAATTAATTAAAAAACTTTGAACGCTAAACCGTGAATAATATTGAGTTGCACAGCATAGTAACAAGAACATATTTTAATAACACAATGTAAATGACCAGATAAAAATAAAAATAAACCAATAAAAAAAAAATAAACCAATAAAAAAATGTGAATCACTTAATGATTGATATAATACACGCTCTTCATTAACAAATGATAAACCTATTACAAAAAGAAATATTAAAATAGGACTTGAGTGAGAGATCGAAGTGATTCGTGGAATATACGATGATTTATGGAAATGTTAGTAAATGTTCATTAACAAAAGATAAACATATTCCAAGAAAATATATTTAAATAGCATGTGAGTGAGAGATCTTAAGAGTGGATAAAAGGTTTATCTTGCGAGATCTTATGAGTTTTATCTAAATTAAAGGTTTATTTATTGGCATTGCATTAGGCAAACTAAGATTTTTTGTTTGTTGAATATATATTTATAATATATTATATGGTATTATGGTAATGGGTTAGGTTGTAATAAGCTTTCGTATAACAGTTTAAATAAAGTTAAATTTTAATTTATTATGCATCTAGAGGGGTTGGATCTTTTAAGGTGTAAAATTTTTTTTGGAGTGTAGAATTTGAGGAAAGGTTTTCATCTCAAGGGATTTGATCTCTCTCGGTGCATAATAGATTCTGAGTTAGATGAATCTATGTTGGTTTTAGCTCACAGAAACAATGTCATATTTTTAGATTATCATTATTATGTATATCTTTGAGATATACTTCATACTTTGAAATTTACATTAAATGACCATATAATTTTGTTCTTTAATTGAGTCTATGTTTCTTTCCTTGAATGGTTTATGAGTGTGTGTTGGGATGTTTTGAGTGGTTTGTGTGTTTCTTTGTTTGGATGCTTTGAGTGGTTTGTGTGTTTATGTGTTTGGATTTGGATGGTAATGTTTGTGAATGTTACAATTTTTGTTTTATATTTATATATGTGTATGTAATTGTCTATTAGTAATTAGTTGGTGATGAAGAAGGAAGATAATCTTGTCAATAGCTTGTAGAAGGATTGATATTGCATATCAATTTAATTTAATTTTAGGTATCACATCTTCTGACAACTAATTAATTCTTAATAATATCCCTTTAGGTATTACTAAATATATCTTAAAGAGTACTTTTCATTTTAAATTTTTCGAGTTACCTTAATCAGTTGAGATGATAGATATTGTTAATAACTTTAACTATGAAAAATGATGAAAAAAAAAATTGAATGCAAAGTGACAATGTAACAGTGTTGAATGGAGAAAATAATGAATAATAAGAATGTAGTAAATTACAAATAGTCTTCAATGTGATCAATCTAAACTATTTTCTTCTACTATTCTCATTTTCACCCTGGTTAGTTTTGCCATATTTTCATATCAATCATATGAAAAGTGTAGTTGAAATCGTAGACCATTCAAATTTTTAACTTGAGCTATTGTATTAAGTATCTTACCCTTTCTCTCTTGCTCTCGAATATTAATAGGTTCAATTACTATAACACAAAAATAAATGCACATTGTCAATATTTTTTTTGTTCTTACACTAAAATCAAACACATTGTTAATGGAGTCACTTTGAAATTAATGTACCCTCATACATCGAGTTACATCAAACCATAAATCAACATCTACACTAAAATCAATGCATCTAATGCAAGCAATAATTTAGGATTAGAAATCAATATATACATGGAAATCAATTCATCTAGTGCAAGCAATCAAATAATAATGAAAAAACATCCACATTGAAATCAATACATCTAGTGTAAAAAATAAAAAATAATTAGATATCAATATCTACACTAAAATCAATGCATCTAGTGCAAGCAATCAAATAGAATTAGAAAACGTCTATACTAAAATCAATGCATTTAGCGCAAGCAATCAAATAGGATTAGAAATCACATTTACACTTAAATCAATGTGTCTAGTGCAAGCAATCAAATATCATTAGAAATCAACATCTACGTTGAAATCAATGCATCTAGTGAAATCAATCAAATATGATTATAAATCAACAATTATAATAAATTAAATGAATCTAGTGCAAGAAATAAAATAGGATTCTAAATAACGGTCTACACTAAAATCAATGTATCTAGTACAAAAAATCAAATAGAATTAGAAATCATCTACAATGAAATAAATTCATCTAGTGCAAACAATCAATTAGGATTAGAAATCAAAATCTACACTGAAACCAATGAATTTAGTGTAAGTAATCAAATATCATTAAAAATCAACATCTACACTAAAATCAATGCATCTAGTGCAAGCAATCAAATACTATTAAAAATCACCATGTATATTAAAATCAAGGCATCAGGTGTAATAAATCTTATTCCCTCTCCCCCCCTTGAGTTATACCCATATTTCCCTCCAACTCTCCTTCTTTGTCTCTTTATCTCACCCCCAAACATACACACACTCTCTTCATCTCTCCTTTTTCACTCCCCCTCTCTCTCTCCCTATGTCTTTCTTCTCCATTCCATCTCTCCCCTTCCAACACCATCTAATCCCCCCACCCACTCTCCTCCTCTCTCTCCCTCCCCCTCTCCC
>APFE030723868.1:92951-105768 GCA_000404065.3 Pinus taeda
TCGAAAACTAGAATATGAACTTTATCAACCACCTATGCCAATCTGATTGAATTTGGATTTGAATTCCAATCAGGAATGGTAATGCCATATGTATTAGCTTTTAAAGTGGAGGTTGTAAGAATGAAGGACATGTGACTAGGATCATGGGAAGAAAAGTGCAGGGGATTTGGGAAACACTTAGGAGAAGACTAGAATGGTGCACCTTCTCTTGTAGCTGCTCAGAAACATAAGATACAAATATTTTGGGAATCAATATTCCTATGGATTTTATGCTTGCAATTTTATGTCTTCAAAAATACCAAAGAGGCTAACTTAAGGATCGTCTTCACTCATTTCTCATGGTAACGTTGTGTTCAAAACAAAAAAAAATAAAAAAATAAAAAATTCAAATTCAAAAAGATTAAAAAAAAAATGGCTAGAAACATCCATATATAATCCAGGAAAATGAGTATTATTATTTATTCTCGTGTATGTTTGTATACTAGTATTATGTTTGTATACTAGTTAATTATTCACTACCCCAGTGAGGACTCACCCAAGGGAACCTCAAATTGGCATTTCCCTTAATCCAAGTACAACCTAATTTTGAATAATAAATTGGCATTTCCCTTAATCCAAGTACAATCTAATTTTGAATAAAATTGAATAGGCCATTTAAAGAAAATCATTAAATTCAAAATCTGTTTTTTTTTTTAAATGATAGGAAATAGTATTTTTTAATTATTCAAAATTGAGGGAAGAAAAATCAATATAATCAAATATGTTTACTCAAATGACAACATGGATTCCATTAATTCAAATTGAAAATTTTGGCAAATATTGTTTAGTTGGATTCTCTAGATGGGAAAATAGGAAAAGACCTAAAATGTAGAATATTATCCAACAAATAGCAAAAGACCTAAAATGTAGAATATTATCCAACAATTAAACATTTTGACTTGGTCAAATTGTATAAAAATAAAATAAATAATGATAAAGATCTAAAGCTAAGATGAATCTAGGTTGGTTATTCACAAAAGTTAACTTTATAAACGTGAGGAACATTTTATTATAAAATAGGATTTTTTTTTTTTTATCAAAAATAATAACTCCATTTTTTTTTAGAAGTTTATTTGTTAGTAGACAACTTGTTTTTGAATTAAAGGCATATTTATTATCCCATTAGAAAGAATGCTTCATTTTGAATCATTTTCTTTCAATTAAAACTCAAATAAAAAAATAAAAAATATTGGTATAATAGTTTATTAATATGTGTTAATATATTATTACGAAGAAACTTAAAAGATGAACATAGACATGTAGTACATGCTTTAGTTGTTCGAGCATTTGACATAATTTGGGAGTTCGTTTGATATAATTTCAAGTGTGACACAAAGAAGGAGCTCCTTGTGATTGTTTAGCCTCACTTGCTTGCATTAGACAATCTTAGTGTGATTATAAAAGCTAAGTTTCCAAATTAATCTAATAATGTGGAGACCATAATTAACAGAGACATACATGGTATACATTAATCATCTTTATCCAAACAATTTAAGTGAATTTCAGAGAATGCAAAGGGGATTAATTAGCCTCACTTGCTTGCATTAGACAATCTTAGTGCGATTATAAAAGTTAAGAGACCAAATTAATCTAATAATGTGGAGACCATAATTAACACAGACATCCATGGTAGACATTAGTCATCTTTATCCAAACAATTTAAGAGAATGCAAAGGGGATTAGTGATTGATATCGTATCCTTTCTAATACATTTTTTTATTAATAATGAGTAGAACCCTATTGTGAATGTAAAACACAATTGTATTCTTAATGCAAGTTCCATATTAATAATGACCGATGTGTTTTTTCTACACATATAATATCACTTGTTTTTGTTATTTTTAATTTATTTTTAGTGCAGTCTAACTAAGTTTAAAAAATTGTTTGTTATTCAACTATGATACTTTATTAATAAATAAATAAGATATTTGATATTCAATTTTAAAATAATTTACATACATAAGACTTAAAATTATCAATCATTTAATTAACAATTTAGATTTGGCCATTTTCCATTCATATTGTATTTGGAGTATATATTGTCTCAAATAAAAAAATATTGTTCATATATTATGCCACTAATGTTCACCCCAATTTTTGTTTAAAAGGTATTTCCCGAATGACTTTAAAAGGTCGTTAAATATAGTTGTGAGCAATATCCCATGTAAAATCTGCAACTTTGGTCTAAGAAAAGTTTTGCCAATTTGTCTAGCCAATGGTGGTTATATTGGTTTTATTATCTCATGCATACTAATCATAAGAAGTATGACACTTAATGTAGTAAGAAGTATGGCCTTGAGATTTGGTTTTATTATCTCATGCATACTAATAATAAGAAGTATGACACTTAAGGTAGTAAGAGGTATGGCCTTGAGATTATCCACCTTAGGTATGTTATAGTTCCTTGCTCGCATATTAGCAAGTCCAATGATCAGATCCATGTGATAATTTGTATCATCATCCTACATTTCAATGAAGAAATAACCAAAATCTTAGACTCATTTTTCTTCCTACGAATAATTTTGAATTGAAACATTATTTAAGGGAGGAGAAGTTGTGTAATTAGTATAGAATAATAGGGATCATTAATGAGGAAAGTTAGAGAATACCTTTTCAAACTTAATAGGACTCATGTGAAAGCTTGAAGGTAGATTTTGAACACCATGTTGTAGTGTGGCAAACAATTTGTCAATATGTTCATCATCATCATCATCATACAATGTAGAAGAAGGGTTCACATATGTAGCTTTCTCATCTGTGACAATGTTCATCCCTC
The DNA here is from genome assembly GCA_000404065.3 of Pinus taeda. NCBI lineage: Eukaryota > Viridiplantae > Streptophyta > Pinopsida > Pinales > Pinaceae > Pinus > Pinus taeda. Next base: position 95,767 of record APFE030723868.1, read on the forward strand.
TTTTTTGGCTCGAAAACTAGAATATGAACTTTATCAACCACCTATGCCAATCTGATTGAATTTGGATTTGAATTCCAATCAGGAAAGGTAATGCCATATGTATTAGCTTTTAAAATGGAGGTTGTAAGAATGAAGGACATGTGACTAGGATGATGGGAAGAAAAGTGGAGGGGATTTGGGAAACACTTAGGAGAAGACTAGAATGGTGCACCTTCTCTTGTAGTTGCTCAGAAACATAAGATACAAATATTTTGGGAATCAATATTCCTATGGATTTTATGCTTGCAAGTTTATGTCTTCAGCATTTGATTTTATGGCTTATCAATCAACCCGCCATATGATGAAGGGAGACTAATACAATGGTCTAGTAGTTTTCAAATTGGAAAGAGATTGATATCACCTCTAGAGCTCCCAAATATGCAGTGATCTGGGTTGTCAGATCCAAGAGGAGGAATTAATGGCAAAGTATGCACCTACATAATAGATTTTTATATGTCACGATTCTTCTCCAATTTATGCCTTACGGCGTTTCCTTTGCAACATTTGGTGCAATTACTAGTTTAATTTCTTATTAAAATTAATATTCTCTCACCCACACATGCTTCCCTATTTTTTCTCCTATATGTTCCTTAATTCCAATTCTTACTCCCACTTTTGTGATCATTAACTTAAGTCAATAGGTAAGTCTCATATTTTGTTCCCCAACTACTCCTTAATTTTCTCAATTTGAAGTCTTAGTTGGAAATCCTTGGATTATGCTCTTACCACATGGAGGTTCTCGCACAAAATTCAATTTGTTTAATTTTATATTATTATTCTTTAATTTTATGCACAACCATATTTTCTTAATGAGAGTAAATTATCATTGGATTAATGTTTCTAATTTAACTCTATACCCCCTTTCCACTTATACATTATATTTTTAAGGTTTTCAAACTTATTTGGTTAAATTTTTATAATTCTACTTATTCTCCCTTTTTCCAAGGTTTGTTTATAATTTAATTATTTTTATTCCAAAAACCCCACTTACTACATTATGTGAATTAATGTTTATCATTGCATAGTCATCAACCTTCAATTTTCTTCTAGTTTTTCCTTCTTGATGCCAAGAGTGCCAAGTCGATTATGCCCTTCAAAAACTTCCTTTCGAAGTTCCAAGGGTTCCATGTCGCTTTCCCTTCAAGCATCTGTGACTACAAGGGAAAAACTGGTCACAAAGATGGAAACCATTGTCATCTCTTGTGTCACCCTTTATTATGAAACTATTGGTGTTGGGGATCAAGGAATTTGCATTAATGCGCACTATCCCCAGTAAATCCTCATGAGTGACCCAATATAGGGTCTATACCCATGGAAACATGAGCTTCAAGGTGAAGGTATCTCAATACCTTCCAACCCAAGTCACGGCGGGAGTGCTACCGGGTGGAATCAAGAAAAATGTCCCACCCATCCTATGAAGTTTCATCTATCTTGTATAACCTCATCACCGATGTGTGAGTGATTTGGCCAAGCACCTGATTTGTGCCTAAAACCACTAATATGTCATCAATAATTATAAATACATATTATTTACAAATCAAATTCTAGAATTATTATACTCAAATGACCAAACTATAAATTTGTTGACTCATCATGCACATGTGTGCCAAGGTTATTTCCTGCCACATTCAAACAATTGTCAGTAATATCTGGTCCCAAATATAGTCATCCAAGTATATAAACATTGATAGAACATTATTGAATTCATCAACAACCATATGTAACATAACATAACCATCAATGCAATGTAGATTGAAATTAAAATAAATGCATCATTAATCATCATCACATGGGATTATAATAGTAAAAATAATCATTGGATCATCAACCCTGATGTCCTAAAAAATAAGGTATAAGCCACAAAAATCGTCTCAAAAGTCCAAGTAAGACAGCTGTATTGGTCTCATAGCCAAGGTAAAACAGGGAATTACAAGAGAAATCAAGGAGACATAACTTACCACTTTTCTCAACCTACTTTTTCTACCCCTTTAGTGTGTCTTTTACTTCTTTTTTATAACTCTTTAAATGGGAGCATAGCTTAAGATCCCAAGACTAATTTTAATTATTTAGTATTTAGCATTTATTTACCCCTTAATGATGAGACAGTTTATCACTTATCAAGTTTTAGACATGCAAGAATTGATTTTTTATATGATGGAGCATCAAGAGCTCAAGGAACTCAGTGATAGCTAGTGAAGGGGGTAGAGCTCACGCTAGAGTTTTTCCCATGTGCTAATTATTGTCATGGCCATCTTTTGCATTTTAACATTCTTTGTCTTTCATTGTGGCCATTTTATGCTTTTAACTTTCTTTTACATGCATCAGCCTCTAGGAAAAAGTTTTTGGCCTAGACTCAAGATTGAGGAGAAGAGAGTGACAAACTCAATGAACCAATGATCACAAGCCCAAAGAATGGAGATGAAATCAAGGGAATCATGGAAAGTGGTAAGTATGGAATATCATGGATAGGTTATTTCAATCCACGTATACCAATTAGTGACCCTCTTATAATCCTAAAGCGTCAGAGGAGGCCCCATTAAGCTAAGGTCAAACACTAACCTCCCTAGACAAGTGAAAGCACGTGTTTATAGTCAAGATCAATCAACCATCCAAATCATCCTTTAATCTATTTTAGAATGTACAAAACATTAAGTAAAATTTTATGATTTCAAGATGGTTAAAGTACATATTGAATGAGGACCCACTTTCCTTTAAGAGGAATTTTAGATGGTGAGAGGTGTCTAACCAGTGCAAATGGTGGAGGATACTGGCATAATATATGTATTGACCAATGTAAGGCTACTAGTTGATTGGTTGTCCAAACAAGGAGAAAAGAAAATTATCCTATGGGGTTACCCACATTTTGGTGGATAACATCTAGCTCCAACTCAGTAACATGTGCTCATCGCAGAGCACATGATCCATATGCTAGAATGGGGAGTGCATGAGAACCTCAACAATCCCTCGGCTCACAAACATGTTATTTGTACACTCAAAGCAACATGTTCATAACATGTTAGAAGGGTTTTGATCATCACCCTTGTGATTAAAGGATACAAATAAAACAATTCTTAAAGAAAAGTTAGCTAAATGAAAATGCAGTCTAACCTACTTATGCATACACATCAGTATGAATAATGAATAAAGTAGGATACGTGCACAATAATGCAAACACAAAGGCAATGTAACTATGCTAACATGTACTATATTATCGGTTGATTAAGTATATTTATACAACCAATGAAGCCAACATATTATCATATCAATATCATACCTCCTACACATGTGCTTATATAAGAGATAGAACAAAGCAATATCACAATCAATAGCCACTATCTCATAATATTCAACTACTAGATCATAGCAAAAAAGGTCGTTGGTGGGAAAACAAAATGACCATGGATCATGAAGAGGGATCAAGGAAAAAAAGGGAAAAGAAAAGCTTTGCTTACCCCATTGGATTCTCTCTTGCAACCTGAATATGGAGTACTCAATAATCAATTTCAAAAATTCTTACTCAGGTATACAAATATCATTTATATCACTTAAGACATATTTTGAGTGACATGAGGAGGGAGAGGACTAAGGGAAAAGGTCTTGAAAAATAGGCAACTTGTCATGAAAATCATATTCAAAATGGGCAACCTAAGTTGGCTCATCATGTTCACAACCCATGGAATCTGAATATGACTTAAGGAATGACACTAGGAGAAAGTGAAAGTTGTTCAACCAAATTAGCAATTATATCCTCCTGATCATCACATGACATGCAAGGCTCATTGTTAAGATGATCCTCTTCATTGTGGGTAAAATTTCTACATAGAAAATGTGGCTCAAACAAATCAATAGTTATATCCTCTTAATCATCACAAGGCATGCAAGGCTCATTGTTAACATGATCCTCTTCATTGCATGTAGAATATCTACCTAGACCATAATATTCTTCTTCACCTTCTTCCTTGATACCTTCATAATAATTAAAGAGGCATCCCTCTTGGAGGGCTATGGCTAAATCTTGAAGGATATATTCACAAGTTTGAAACATTGTCCCCCAACACTAAAGAATTTTTTCAATAAATACCTTAATGGAAGGGATGCTTTTAGGTTCACAAGAATATTTAACCCATTCACTTTGATCTATCCCAATAGAATAAATGAATAACATTATGAAAGCATCGTCATGAACCATATTGATCTCTAAAGTATATTTGATGAATTTTACCACACATGATCAACTGCTGAAAAAGGATCACTGTCAAATTTTGGAACATTTGTCATACAATTTGTACCATAACAATTCGAATATCTAAGAATATCATTAACATCTAGATCAGAGTACATTTCATGCAAATCCTAAGGAGCCATTGTCTTGAATTTTGCATTACAATTAACTAAGGAGTCACCAAGATGAATTCAAAATGCCTTGAAAGATGCTTCACCCTACAAGAATGGAAATTTTGAAGATCAAAGAAGAACTAGGTCTTCGTTCTCCCAATGGAGTCACTAGATGAGCATATTTATCCTTGTCTACGAGATAAGCTCAATAGAGAAAATAAAGCTAAGACTTTATATTACAAGAAGGTTGACTCAACTCATCCATGACAATGATGCCAAAAATGTTGATGCAAAATCTAACAAGCTTTGTGAGGGGACTCATAAGCTAAAGGCAAAACCTTATGGCAACAATAAGGAAGGATTTCCACGTCAACTCAACGATCTTCTCCTGTTGTTTAAGGAATTTCCCCACAAGGGAGGCTTCCCAGTATTCACTTATAAGAGTATTCTAATTAGAGGGAACAAGGTAATATAAATATACTAGGGAAAGATACTTTAACGATGGAAATAGGTTAAAATTTTCTTTATAAAAAATTAAGGACCTTAACCCTAAACTAGTTAAGGACTACTACAAGCTAGGATTTATTTATATGCAACACTAAGGGAGTATCTAGACATGTAGAAGTCAAAGAAAGGGTTCCATCAATTATTAATATCAACAAAGCAATAGGGGAAACCCTCAAATGAGATTCAAGTTGACTCTTGGCTAGGGGTTTGGGTTTTAAAGGCTCAAAGGAGTTTGGAAAGGGTAACATCATCCCTAATTCGGGAAGATTCACCACAACCAATGTTATATTTTGTGTTCAAAAGGTGTAAAGATGCAAACAATTGGAATTTCATCCACAAGCACCCACTCAAACTAGCCCTAAAAGAAAAGGGGCCTTGGAAAAGACCTAAAAGTTTGCCTTAAGAAACCTAAGAGAGATAAAAGAAAGGAAAATATTCAGGTTTTAATAATTTTTTATCAACACAACCTTTCCAATGCCTAACCTAATTTCAAAAAATGGAGTTTTAGGGAAAATTATTAAAGGAAGATAAAAATTGATTGTAGTAAGGGAGGAAATATAATTTTCCACTTGTAAAACCCTAGATATCTTTTTTGTGAGGGGAGAAATTAAATATTGAAAATGCACACTAGGAGTTCTTCTATAGGTTTCAAGGAAGAATAATGTTGATGTGCAAAATTTTACTAATATCTCAAATAAACAATATGCATTTAGTCATGGGACATTTAGAAACCCTATCTTACATTCATTCACATGTAAAATATAAAACGATTAGCAATAAACCTACAAATTCATCTAAAAAAACATTATTTCAATTCCAAAAACATGTCTCCAATACAAAAGTCAATCTCCAATAGCAAGATTATCCATAAAATCACATTTTTACCAAGTATCAAAATAGACAAGGCAATTCGCATGCTCTTTAAGGAGCTTGAATTCACATGTGTGATGATGAATAAATGAAGTGGAGGGATTATTTATTTGCATGAGGTATATCCCTTCACTTTTACAAAATAATTAAGCCTACAAGCCCTATAACAAGTTTGACTTTGAGTTTTTTCCAAGACAATAAGTTACAAGCCAATAACATAGCTCAAAACAATAAAATAATGCCATAAATACTCACATGTGTGGGTTGCTATCATTTACAAGCATGATGTCATCTCCTTTTTTAGAAATAAATTCCACAATGAGATGTAGAATGGGCCAAGGAGATGCTCCATCGTCATAATCAACTCCAAGACTTGAGGAGAAACCTCAAGAAGTGCCTCAAAATGTCTCCATGTCCAAAATCATGCTTTGGGTGCCCTACATCATCCTCTCAAGGGATAGTTGGTTTACGTGGCACGATATCTCTCCAGTGTTAAGGCTCCATGAATTAGTACAAGTCCTCCCTTGTCATCCTAAGGATGGCCATCATCATATGGACTCAAAAATAAGCAACACCCATCAAATAGTGGCAAGGCCAGCATGGGGACTTTCTGGGTCCACTGGGTACAATATCGAGTAAATCCAATACCAAGCAAGAGGATTTCAGTGTTTCAGCATGTAGGGGCACTTTGGGGTGTCAATCATCATATGGAACACTCATGTTTACAATGCTCTGCGCTAGAGGGGAAATGTTACATCTTCAAGGTCATCACTACTATTTGGAAGGTGCAAAACGACCTTGGCATGTTGTGTAGTGGAGTGATGTAAATTTATCTCAAAGGCCTTCATTGCTATTTGAACAACTTGCTAGAAAAAAAATCTCAAGATCAAGAAGAGTGAGTACCAATTATTAGGGACAATGACCATAGATGTATCATAGTGAACCATACTTAATTATTAAAGGCATAGAAATAGTTCAAACTGAGATCACCTTAAAATATATAACTAGACCAAATCTTTTTAAATTGTTCCCTACTTACATTACATATGGTCAGATGGTCACCCCTATTAGGTGCTTCGAATCCCTAAGGGGAGGTAGCAGGTCCTAAGTCAACTCTTTAATCCAATAATGTTTGTGATAATAGTGGCAATGGAGAAAAAGGACTTCGAAGCAAGGTGCACTAGCCATTGAGCTAGCAAATGTAGGTCCATCATTCTGAGTGCGTAGATGTGAGAAGGAAGCAATCATGGAGACATAAATTACCCCTTTCTTCAACCTACTTTTTTCACTCCTCTAGTGCCCCCTTTACTTCCTTTTTATAATAATTTGAATGGAAGCATAACTTAGGAGCCCTAAGCCTACTTTTAATGATTTAGAATTTTTTTATCCCTTAATAATGAAACTGTGTATTACTAATCAAGGTTGGGACATGCAAGAGTTTCTCTTTTTTGTGATGGGGTATCAAGTGCTCAAGGAACTGGGTAATGGCTAGTGCGTCGAGGTAGACCTCATGCTAGGATTTTTCCTATGCGCTAATTATTGTCCCACCCATCTTTTGCATTTTAACATTCTTTTTCTTTCATTATGGTCATTTTATGTTTTTAAGTTTCTTTTACCTACATCAACCTCCAAGGAAAAGTTTCTAGCGCAAACTCAAGGATGGATAAGAGGGTGTCAATCCCAATGAACCAATGATCACAAGCCCCAAAAATGGATATGACATCAAGTGAATCATGGAAAGTGGTAAGTATGGAATATTGTGGAAATGTTATTTTAATCCAATTATCCCAACTAGTGCCCCTCCTATAACCATAAGGCCTCAGAGGAGGTCTCACTAGACTAGGGTCAAAAATTAACCTCCCTGTGCAAGTGAGAGAACAAGTTTACAATTAAGATTAGTCAATCGTCCAAAACACCTCTTAATCCATGTAGAACACCTAAAACATTAAGTAAAGGCTCATGATTGCAAGATGGTTAAAGTACCTATCGAATCATGACCCACCTTACTTCGAAAGGAATGTCAAATGATGGGAGGTGGTTGACCAGTGTAAATGTTGGTGGATCCTGGCACAAAATCTGTATTGGTGATGTATGTCTACTAGCCCATTGTCTCTCCAAAGCAGGAGAAAATATTCTCCTATGGAGTTACCCACATTTTGGTGGGTAACATTTATCAAGAAGAAAATATTCTTAGATCTTGTATAACAATGACTAGATTGCTCCCTCTCTTTCCTTTGATTGGAGCAGGTATTTTAGTACATTGGTTCATCATAAATCTTTTGAGATTGTAGTATTGTTGTTTAGTTATAACCCCTTTTAATATATTATCTTCTAGTTGTGGTTAAAACAAAAAGATCTTCACCATTCCTTAATATTTTCTTTCTTTTATAAAGTCAACAAGGTTCATACATTCATTGAATTTTGGTGAGTTTTTATAATAATATCATGAATTAGGACAAAATCTTAGGATATCTTAGTAAATCCTATTTCCAATCCCTAAAGATCAATATGATCAAAATTATAGGAGAGCGTTAACATAGACTATATACCAACATAGGGATATGTAACTATATTAGTAAGACCCGAAACTATTATGGATATATTGATAACAATTACAAGACAAAGAGTGTTTGGAAGACATGTAATTGGAACTATTATTTTTTGTGTAGCATCAGGAGGTATTACCACATACCAAAATATCCTCTTAAGTCAACCAAAGAAAAATATTAAATATGAAAAATACAAATTGTTATTTTTGGCCTTCATGTAAGCCCCAAAAAGACAGGTCAACCCCACCATATGAATGGGTGTGACCCTTGGTCAAAACCCACCTTGTTTTGACCACTATAAATATAAATTTGACCTCCAACATTTGGAAAATTCGGATCATCATCTCAACAACTATTCTTATGTTCACACACCCGAATTACATAGGAAGATTTATAAAGTTTGACCAAGATTTAAAGTTGTTGACCATCATTGACTCACTAATATGACATGTTTGTTTAACCAAGAATCAAGCCTCAATTTGACCGAAGTGTTGGACAATTTGATCGTGGAAAGTAATCCTTTAACGCAAAAGGCTGCAATCAACCTCAGTTGACTGCATTGACCACAGACCTTTTTGACTGCATGATTACACTGACTTCATGCCAAATTTCAGCCCCCTGGATTGACTTTTGTACATTCTGAAGGATTTGGAACAACATTTTTTACCAAGTTTGACTAGTATCTTGGACTTGGAAATTGGCACGAATTTCTAGACAATTTTTATTGTAAACTTTGTTGAAGATTGAATTCTCCTAACAAGAAAAGTTGGTTGGGTTTTTCCCAAGGTTGGGTTTTCCCAGGGTAATTTTTGTGTCTCTTGTGTTTCCCTATCTCTTTATGATCCTATTGTTGTCATTACATTTCTGTTGAAAATTTTATATGTATAATTGCTTAATGATTCATGTGGCATGAAATAAATTGAACTAATAAATCATTGGAAGTAATTATCAAGATTAGAAGAACAGTTTCTATAATAAAATTCAACATGATTTTAGAGTGAAGGTTGTTAAAGAGTAGCCCTAAGACAAGAGACAAGCAAGGTCAATGAGTAGTTGTTAGGATATTCCGGCACATAGGAAATAGTTAAGTTCAACTTGGTCTAGTATAGAGTTAGGTATAGAGTTAGGTAAAGTGTGTTTCTTTACCGTTGTACATTTTGTAACTTACAATCCGACGGTCACGATATGTAGTGATCCGACGGTTCTTTCTCTCCTCGGTATTACCGACACTTGATCCGTGGCTTGACACCCGATTGGTCCATGAATTCTATTTAAAGTGCATGGAGGGTCATTTGTAGGTTAACCGTGCATGAGAGAAGCTTATGAATTTTCATTCTTTTATTAATAAATTGCCTGTAGTAGCCACGTTGGCGCAGGCCGTGGACTGTTTCCCTCTCTGAGGGTTTTAACCACGTCAAAATACTGGTGTATTGATCTGTGATCTGTTTGTGAGCGGTGTCCTTTGGTGTTTTGTCTGAGGAAGTTACCCTGTAAATTCCTACATGGTATCAGAGCTATTTGAGGGCCGCGTCCGTTGGTGATCCAAATCTGAAGCCGGTAGAACTGCATGCGGCTGTCGTTCCTAGATCTACTGTTTCTGACTACTTTCGGGCCGAGAAGACTGCTCTGTTGTGTTCGGAGCATCTGTTCCAGTGAGGAACCCCTTTCGTTTCATGCGAAAAGGTTTCCGGTAGCCCTATCT
>APFE030723889.1:3111-43308 GCA_000404065.3 Pinus taeda
TTTGTTTTCTTTTAGTCACGGATGCTTTGGATTGCGTGCTTGCTTGAGAAAGCTCTTCTTCTCCCTACAAAACAAAAACACAAAACCCAACACGGACATGCAAAAAAAACAAGCCTTACGGCTTAAAGTTAACTTTACCCGGAAACTAAATATTTTCCTCAATGTTTCTAATTTTCCGAGATCACACTAAGGTGCAGGGAAAAGAGCATACGCATGAGAAAAATTCTTCCTTTCTGTTTCTAATTTGCCCAGATCACACAGAGTCGCAGGGCAAAGAGCATACGCAGAAATGAAAGGTATAGATCCGGTAAAAAAATAGCTAAATAAACCGAAACCGAAATAAATAGAGAGAAAATAACAGTAAACTACAAATAAACACTGTATACCTCTAGATCTTAAAAATGACGCAACTAGGGCTACCGGAGACCTTTTCGTGTGAAACGAAAGGGGTTCCTCACTGGAACAGATGCTCCCAACAGAACAGAGTAGTTCTCTCGGCTTGAAAGCAGTCAAAAACAATAGATCTAGGAGATGGCAGTCGCATGCAGTTCTACCGGCTTCAGATTTGGATCAACAACGAACGCGGCCCTCAAATAGCTCTGATACCATGTAGGAATATACAGGGTAAGTTCCTCAGATAGAACACCAAAAGGACACCGCTCACAAACAGATCACAGATAAATACACCAGTATTTTGACATGGTTAAAACCCTCAGAGAGGGAAACAGTCCATGGCTTGTGCCAACGTGGTTACTACAGGAAATTTATTAATAAAATAATGAGTCTAGGTTCAGACTCAAAACGTCGACTATAAAATATGAACACTGTGGAAAATCCGAGCTCCTTTCAGAAAATAATGAAAATTTACATAAGATTATCTCATGCATGGTGAACCTAGAAATGACCCTCCATGCGCTTTAAATAGAATTCATGGACCAATCGGGTGTCAAGCCACGTTATCAAGTGTCGGTGGTAATACTGAGGAGAGAATGAACCGTTGGATCACTACATATCGTGACCATCGGATTGTAAGTTACAAATGTACATGTTAAAGAAACACACTTTACCTAACTCTATACTAGACCAAGTTATACTTAACTATTACTACGTGTCGGAATATCCTAACAGTGTTTGGGTTTGAATACCTTTAATGTTCCAAAATGAACAAATTTTGTGTGTGTTTAAGTTCTGAAAAATTCTAACTTGAAATATTTTATTCATTGAACACGATGACTTAGAATATGACAATTCAAAAGAATAGACCAGCAAAGATCCATCTTAACTCTGGATCTACTAAGGGCTCGAAGAGATGGAATATTTTGAGGTGCAATCCTTTCCTCAGGTTTTACAATAAAAAAAGAGTTTTGCATATCAAGAGATTTGATCCCTCTAAGAGCTTGGTAGATCCAGAGTTAAGATGGATCTATGATGGTTTATATACCAAAAATGCTTATTTTTTTTTATATTGAGAAAACTTAACTCACATTATTTTTTTCAACTATTACTAATTATTTTCGTAGTTTGATAAATTTTCCCTTGCAAAATTTTAGTTCACTAAGTATTCCAATTTTAGACAAAATTTTACACCTAATACGAATTGACTTTACTTAATCAGTATCATGTTTTGGCAATTAATCTTATATGATTTTTTACATTACACACAAAACCTAATATAATACTTTATGTGTAATCCTTAGTTAGGGAATGAGAAATGGGGTGTTAGTAAGTTTTATAGTTGGGTGAGTTTGTTGTCCCAATGTTAAGGGAGACAAAATTTATAAAAAAATAGTCTTAGTTCATTACTATTGATTACAAATTATATAGTTAAAGAATTTTTGAAGAATGATAAAAGCTTAATTGAATTTTTCGACACTAATTCTCCTTCACTAAATAAAATTTATGCTCTTTTTGTTTTAATGAATTGTGTTCACACTTAATTTCCTTTTATGATATAAATATTATCGTACATACATTTTTTTTGTTAAAAAAATTAAGATTATTGTATATATGTGCCTTTTGTTAAAAAATTTAATTGAGTGGATATATTCAATATTATTTTTTATTCTTCATAATTCGCTGACATATATCTTCAATTTTTTTAATGTAATGTTATTTGAAAACATCTCCTTCATAGCATCTCTCAATGAAAATACTGTTATGTACTATGTAATATTACAAATATATATAATATTTATTATTAAATTTAAATTTAAGAAAAAAATGATTTAAAATATTAAAAAATATTTTTTTGTCAAATAATTAAATAAAATGAAGATGATGATCATTAATGTCCACTAATACCAATATGGTCTATAGGGCCTTAATAAAGTAAGAGATTAATTGAAATTCTTTAATAAATTATTTATATGTTCAAAAAGAAGGGAAAGAAGTGTACCTAGATTGTCATAGTTTTGATTACTTAACAAGTCATGAAGGTTGATAGTATGACAAATACTTTTAAAATTAGAATGCTTGTGAGCAAGAGTAAGGCAATCTAAGAGAAAGTGTTTTTCATATTCAATATTCTAAATGTATGTGAGTAAGAGCAAGGCAATCTAAGAGAAAATTATTTTCATATGCAATATTCTTAGTATCACAAAGATGACAAACTATTCCATCCCAAGGTGTTTTGGGAATTGACAAGACCTGATTTCACTTTGAATATGTTGGCTTAGTGGGTCTTGAACTAGGTTAAAAGTTAAGTTTTCCAAACCAATCCCTACACTACTGGACCTTTGGGCATCAATCCGCGGAGCGTGGACTCGGGTCTCACTGAAGCAGTATGGGGGGATGTTGGAACCAAGTTTCCACAATCAGAGATGGTTGTGATGTTGCTTTTATACCCCTTTATCTACCTTTGCATAGATCAATAAGCCCTTAAGGCTTATCAATATAGCTTCTTTTTATCAACCTCCGGCCCTTCGCGAAGGTCAACAACTATCTTTCGCGGACCCTAAACAGGTAATCCCACCACTTACATGCCTCTATAATTACTCCTAAGTATGGTATTACCCAGATCGCCTTAAGCATATGATATCTTTAACATGTGTTAAGATATTCTTCGCATAAATAAATATTATTACTTGCATTCATGTAACAATGTAAACCATGCAGAATCACGCATCAATACAATATTAAATCATAAACCCAATATTCATCACAACATAAATGCTTTCATTCATAAAAAAATTAAATGGACAAAACACAAATATTTCCAAAATAATCTCTTTATTAATACTTTAGATTTGCTTACAGACTCAAGAATATCCTGCACTGCTAGTTCCAGGGGTTCGCGCACACAAATTTGGACTCTATTATAGGCCTTTGCGCACATAGTTGCAGAGCCTCTTTTCTACTCTAAGAATCTTCGCTCTTCACTTCTATGACCCATTACATTCATCAACATCAATTATCTACTACCTTACACTCTTTAAGACTCTCACTTTTATATGATCCCATGGTTCGCGGACCATGGGTAGGTTTATACACGTTGACACAACTTACATAAAAGAAGGGAAAATCCCTTTATGGCAATTACTATCTACGTGCTCAGCAACCACAACTTGCAGAGACTTCACACTTTACATAACAAAAACTTGGGCTTTCGCCCCAAAATTGACCCTTAGGGGACCCTGTCCCAAGAAGCCCCCAACACAAATATAGTGACTCACCCCTGAGTCACTCTTCTGGCATAGAGACCTTACTGTGGAGACCTCCCATCTCGACCTACAACACTTCTACCTCAATCACGCTCTGCGTGGCTGCCTGCTTGCGTTGCTCAACGAGCTGCTCTGTTGTTGACCTTGCATTGTCTTCTTTTACCTTCTGTTGTGTCCATTATAGGCTTCCTAGCTTCTCTTCAATGGTGGAAAAGATGAAATAGGCCTCGTCCAACCAAGGCCCCAACCTGGCCTTGAGGAATGCCTCTTTCCGTTGCACTGCCTCCACATGTTCGAGCAACTTCTTCGTCTCATGCATCTTATCCAGTCGTTATGATATAACAACAATGTGAGCCGTCACTCTTGCGTCATCATATTGCTGCTACAATTCCCGGGCTTCTATGTTCAACCTCTGCAGGTTAGGATCCTCCTGGGGAGTCGTAAAAACCTCCATATACTGCTCAAAGAGCACGGTGTAATCTGCTACCACGACATCTACTGTAGCAACTGCATCTTATACAGCTTCCTCACACTATTCTCTAACCAATGGTGGAGTTGAAGGATGTGAATTCAATTCGAGCTCTGTGATTTTAAGGTTCAGTTCAAGCTGAACCTTGGCCATCTCTATCCTTGCATCGCACACACTTGTAGCCAACTTCCTAATCTTGGACTCCACCGTCACTTCTTCTAGGATATGCAGTTCGGGAATGGTTCTGCAGGCTTTAGTTACCACAATTGTGGTTCGCTCATTCTTCTCTTGAACCTTCTTCCATGCTTCTAGCACAGTTGTCTTTTCAACGAATATCTATTCGTTGTTGAATTTTTGTGTGCTAATCATTCTCAGTGTGCACTACTCTCAGGCCTTAAGCTCTTCAATCACACTTGCTTGCAGTGTGTGAAGGAATTTGCTGGGGAGTGCAGCCAAGTTCAGATCAATATTATTTAAAGCGTTGATAATAGCCTTGTTAGATTTTACCTCAACGGTTAGAGCTCCATCTGGCATCCTGGCTACTCGTAGATCCAGGGATTGAACAAACTCTGCTGCTTGAGTGGTCCCTAGTGCCAGACTAGTTGATGCCACATAGCTCTGCCCTACACTTGCCTGTAGTCTAGTTGTTTGGATTTGTAGCTCATGCAGACTCGTCTGTACGACATTTAGTGCCTTCTTCTGTTTCTACTCAAACTTTGTAGCAGTTCCGCTATCATGTCCCTTACCTTTTCTCCAATATCGTCCAAGACACCCTCCGTCAAGGTGATTAGATCTAGTGATGATTTGGAGGCTTTGGTCTTCTTTCATTGTCCCTCCTTTTCCTGTTCCCTTTTGTCGCTTTAATTGAAAAGGAGTGCTCTCTAGATCTCTGCCGCCATGTTTCGACTAGTTTTCTTCCTCTATTTGGGGTGAAGGAGATTTCTAACTTCTATCAAAGATGTTCTCTTCCTAATCTGCTTGCTCCTTTGCGGTGTGCTCCGCTTCGATGTGTGCCTTGTCCTCGGTCTCCTTCTTCCTCTTTTCTGTCAACTGTTGCACCTTCAATCAGGTCGCTTCCTTCTTCTGCTTCTCCATAGACTTTCTAGTCTCAGCAACCAATCATCTCATCACCGCTTGAGGACCTTTGCGATGGCATCATCCGTAGTCAAGTAGGGGAGATCATACCACTTCTGGTTCAGATCATCCAGCGCCTCGATGTAAACATGGTGGAAGTTCGCTTTGAACTCCGCATACTCAGATAACTGCTCAAAAATAGTTAGTTGGTGACAACCGCGACTTTCGGCTAATGGCCATATGAATTCTCATCTCCATTAATACGCAAAAAGCTTTAGTTTCTCAAACCCGTGCAACATCCTTTGTGACCCATAGCGAAGCAAACTTTGCTGCTTCTGATAAATCTGTCTGAATCGGAGGAAATTGGCTGTCCTCCAGTAACTCCCATATGACCAACACAACTGACAGTAATAGCCATGAGTAATGGAAAGTTTTACTTTGGTCCTATGCCTCTTTGGAGTTCGCGAGGAACTCACTGCATCGGTAG
Organism: Pinus taeda; assembly: GCA_000404065.3. Classification (NCBI taxonomy): domain Eukaryota; kingdom Viridiplantae; phylum Streptophyta; class Pinopsida; order Pinales; family Pinaceae; genus Pinus; species Pinus taeda. The sequence goes on from APFE030723889.1 coordinate 8,801, forward strand.
CGTGCCTAGTTAAAATGTACACCCTCCACGCACTGAGTCACTAATGAAACTATCGGTGTCAACACCTCATCCCCGCGACACTTCCTCATCACTTTTCCCACCAAAATTTGGGTGGCCACCTTCACTGTGGGGTCAGTAATGCTAGAAATAGATTACCCACATGCTTTCTTGACAAGTTTGAACTTGTCCTTCATTTTCTCGATGAGGTCACAGTTGCCCGTACTTCTACGAAATGCCTTTTCAAGATTCAGCCCAAAGTGAGGTAATAATGTGATCTTATGGATCATCATATTAGTGATCAGTATGGGATCAGTCAACCACAAGCATCCATCATGCACAAGGCACAAAAACTACTTTATGAATGTCAAATTTATAGGGGCACGTGGTAGTGAGGCACCCATAGCATGTTCAACAACCTTGCCGTATTTACCCCATGAATCCATTCCATCAGCTCCAGCGTGGTGACACCAGACTCCTTTGTAGGATACTCGCTTCATGAAGGTATCAGTAGCCAGTTGGGGAAACCGCTCAACGTCTCCTAAGTCCTAGTCTTCAAGATTCAGATGCGTGAGACGTGCCAAGCGTAGACCTTCAAAAGTGATATTTTTTGCGTCAAGGGTGTGTTCAGGAGGAACTGTCCCTCATCTAGCTCCTTCAAGACCTTCACTTTTCCTTGGGATGGAGGGATGTACTCCAATATCTTCGAAAAAGTGTCTATCCCCTCAGCATCTATTTCTTTAGCACCCCCTTCGGTCTCCAGGTCTACCACTTTTCCTTTCTCCTGCGTGATTGGATTTTATTTTTGTTGCATGTTTCCTTGGTGACTCTAGCACCAGGAACATCTTCTTTTGTTTATCTTTCATCTACTGGGGACCTCTCTTGTTGGCATAGGCTTTGGCCTAGGCAACCTCTGCACCTTAGGCACTGCTGTTGAAACCTCCATACTCACAACCTCAGGGGCACCTCCCTCAGAGGCGATATCACCCCCAGTACTAGCAGTCTTAGTTGGTGAAGACATGAAGCTGTTAATGAGGTTCTGGGTTTTCGCATTTAAACTATCAAACATAGAACTAGAAATCAAGTCCTCAAAGAGAGTACGATTCATGCACAACAGATAGCAAAACACATAAATTCTTAGAATGCAAAGTGTTTCTCACTGGATTACCATTTGTAATTTATAGGCGATTTTGAATTCAAATTTGACTCTTCCCCCAAAATCCGTGCATACATGCGAGATTGGCTACAATTTCCAAATATTTCACACTTGATTTCACCCTTAAATGCCATAAATTTCGGTCGCCCGCTCCTCTTAACTATCTTTTGGTAGTCAAATCATGAATAGTGACAATAACTATCACTTTTGGCTATGTTGTGTGGTCTCTCGTCCTGTAGTGCAACTCCCTTCACATGTCTACTGGCACTACGACACCCTTCTATTCTATACAAACCCCTCATCATGCAGCTCTACAACCCTGGTAGTGTAGTTTATAGTCTCGCGCCTCCTTGTAGTTACCTAGAATGCCAAGACTGTGTGACCGTCATATAGTCATTTGGCCAGATCCCTAGTGTATGGCTTCAATCAAATTCCATTTACCTTTCTGAGAAATGGATCTCCATTCAATTTCATATACAACCCTAGCTAATGCATCTACAATTTTAATGCATCTGAAATTTTCTTGGAAACTTATCAAACTTACTGTCATATAATAAAACTAAATTGTTTACCTCAAAGGTGAGAAGTTTGATGTGCCGATCGTACCATGACTTTTCACACTCCTTTTGAACTTTTTGATGGAATCCAGCCAAGAATCTATCTTCCTCCAGTTGTGTTAGCTGTACGAGCTGCTCTTCACCATTCCTGTGAATGCTACTATGCGTAGGCTAGGCACAATATACTCCATAAGAATCACAACCTCTACGGCATAGACCAGCCTAAACAATGTATGTCTAGTCATCTTTTTACAAGTAGTTCTATAAGCCCATAGCACTTCTCGTATGCACATATCCCAATCATTCCTCTCTGCATTTCAAACCTTTATTAGTACATTCTCCAATATCTTATTAAATGCTTCCATCATCCCATTGGCCTGAGGATGATATGGCGTGCTCTTTCTATGATACACTTGGAACTCTTCTATGAGCACGTTGATCGTTTCATTAAGGAAGTGCGTACCGCAATCACTCATCAAAATCTTTGGGCAACCAAACCTGGTCAACGCATATTCAAATAGGAACTTCGCTGTTGTTTCCCCTGTATAATCTTTCACGGGTTGCACTTCCACCCATCGGGTCAAATACTTAGTCGTGGTGATGATATACCGTGCCTTAGTCTTGTTTCCTGGAGGTTGAATCGGTCCTGCAAAATCAATTGCCCACTTTTCAAATGGCTACAATGACACTTGTGTTATGAGGCAATTCATCCCTTCATAATGGCTTGCCCGTCCTCTAACATGCATCGCACACACTACAATACACTTTGGAATCCTTATGCAATGTCGACCACCACAACTCGGCACGTAAAATATTTTGCGCTGTTGCTTTTCTTGCATAATGGTCTGCCGCAGCCCCTACATGAGCTTTAGATAGGATACTACTTCGTTCAAAATCGAGCACATATCGTCATAATATCTCATCTGATCCCATTTAATATAAGTAACTTGCAATAATAATAAAATTTACTGCGTGCACCTCTAATTTCTTCTTTTGTTGACTTGTGTATCCTTCTAGAGCCACTCTTGTAGTAAGGAAGTGGATGATGTCTATAAAATGATTGTCTGCTATGCACACTGCAAATAGTTATGCATCAGGTAGTCCTTCCTTCAAATTAGTAGGCTCCTCTCCTATTTCAATGCGTGACAGATGATTGGGTCCTGCATTCAATCATCCTCAATTCATTCGAAATCATACTCCTAAAACAACAACAACCATCTGAATATTCCCCACCCCCCCCACCAACACAGGCCTGTTGATAAGGTACTTTAATGGAAAATGGTCTGTATACATCTTAAAGTGTCTGCCTATCAAGTAATGCCTCAACTTCTGGAGCACGTACACCATAGCCAACCCTTCATGCTCCATTGTCGAATAGTTATTTTCAGCCTTTGACAACTTCCGCCTCACAAATTCTATCAGGTGATCGAGTTCTCCTTCACCGGCCTGTCTCAGTACTGCTCTCAGCGCAATACGTGACGCATCCACATGCACATGAAATTCCTTCTTCCAATCCAAGAAGATTAGGACCGACGCAGTGACCATCTTCTCATTTAACACATCTAGGCTTCGTTGACATTCTTCATTACAATAGAATGTAGCATCCTTCTTCAACAATGTTTCCATCGGTGTGTTAATCTGGGCATAACTCTTGATGAACTTCCAGTAATAACCAGAATGACCTAGTGTTACGCACAACTGTTTAACACTCCTTGGTTCCTCCAAATTGATTATAACCATGACCTTAGCTAGTTCCATGATTAATCCTTGTCTGCACACTACATGACCCAACAAGGTTCCAAAAGAGACGCAAAATAAACATTTCTTCAAGTTTAGCATGACTTGATACCTCCAACACATATCCAGCATCAAGCGCAAACTAGCTACATGGCGTTTGACCAACCCAAACATTGTCCAATCATCAAACTACACCTCCAAAAACTTGTGAATGATCTCTTTGAATTTCGCAATGACTACGTGTGAAAATATTGCTGACGCATTCTTAAGTCCAGAAGGCACTACAATATACTGAAAACATCCCCACTTAGTCGTGAAGGTTGTCTTACTCCTATCTTCCAGCGTGATCTTTATCTGATGATACCTAGAGAACCCATCAGTAAATGAATATGCTTCCTGTCCACCAACATTATCCAATACCTCATTCGTGAACGGAGCTGGAAAGGGATCATGAACACAAGCATCATTCAGTTTCATGAGATCGATGCAGATCCTTATCTCATCCTTTTGCTTCTTTTTATGAACTACCATGGGACTTACCCAATCGAACTCCCCCACTAGTTCAATAATACCTTCTTCCAACATCTTGTCCAATTCCAAGCCGGCCTTTTGCTTGTACTTAGGATTAAGGCAATATGGCCTCTGCTTCACAGGCTTCATGACTAGTTTCAAGGTTATCTTTATTACTCCTAAATTTCCTATGTTCCCTTTCAGGTCTGAAAACTTTGTAGGGAACAAATCCTGGTACTCGTAGAGAAACTCATCGACCTTATCCACCATAACATCATCCCAGTAGTCCCCTATCTTCACAAACTTCAGCTCTACCTCTATTACAATGTTCACTTGTCTAGTTTTCAGTGGCACAGTGATATCTTGGTTCTCTATCTATGGCCCCTCAACATCACGGTAACCTTCTATCTCTGGGATATTAATATTCCTTAGATCCTCCTCTTCTTCTTTAGAAGTCATATTGTAGCAATCTAGCGCATGGCATAGCTGGGTGGTCCAATTTGATTGAATCAAATCCAAGGGATCCTATGGGATTTTGAAGATCGCTGCCTTGACCTCCTGCAACGCTTCATCGATGCACTCGAATTTGTCCTTAAAATTGAATGTCGTCAATAATCCCTATCTCAAAAATATCCCATTCGTCTATGCCATGGTGAAGCTCTATCTCCAAGTACCAATTCATCAGTATTACGTCCAAAGTGTGACAGAATAGATGCACCCACTCCGGTTGTAGTTCTGCTCCATAAGCATTAGTCCATTTTGCTAAGTGATTGTGTGGATCACTCCTCCCATCGTATTTTTTTGTCAATCGAACCATTGGGTGACCAAATTGCACCCTCATTATTATTTTTTATTCGTGCCATCCATTAAAATTGCCTTAATGTATACCCCACCATCTCGCAGGCGTAGCGCACAATGCCAAGTCTAAGGCTTGGAAGTGATGCTTCTTTGGAACTTCTTTTCAAATGCATCCAAAAATTTATCTACATCAGTTAAACCATCATAATAAGGCAAACTTCTTACCTCCAATGATGCATAGCGCCTCGATTTAGTCATCATGTTATAGCACAACGTAGATACTTCGTCCAATCGATTCTACCAATCTTCTAATTGCTCATATGAATCTGACTTGCAGGATATTTCGCAGTCCCATGCAATACATCCATCAATTATTGGATTCATCCAATCTTGATCTCACATCGTTATCTTATATATCTAGTCCAAATCATCATCACTTTCATAATCGCAGACCAGTTCAGCAGAGTGTGGTCCTTCTGTAGGGTCCAGAGGTACTACTACACGGAGCAATTTTCTTTCAAATGACATCGTCTACTTCTTCAAATTGATCACCCCATTCATGTCAATAGCCTAGTTTATCCCGAGGAGCATGGGGTAGGGATTTCTGACATCGACAATCCTTATCACTTTGAAATCAGCCAATGCACTCGCACCTTAAATATCAAATGTCACTCCCTGCAATCTTCCCCATTCTCTACCATTTTTGTTTCGGGAAAACACTCGCATCTGACCCAAGATCCAAAATAACTTGGTCCATTGTGTATTCACCTATTTGCACGGTGAGCCTCATCTCACACCCTGTTCTTGCCTTATGCTTACCAATTTTCCTGACCACGTGCAGTCCCTCAGGAGTATTTTCTTTACTAGCACATTTATTGGTTAATTCTTGTAATCCTTTTACAACCTTGCTATCACATAGCAGCTTCACACAGGTCTCCAAAAAGATAGTAAGGATGGATGGGTCCATTTATTCAGACTACTTATCCTGACTTCCTGAGGTAGAAACCTCAGCAAATGTTTTCTTCACTTCCATGAAGGTTTCGTTTGCACGCTCTAGATCAAAGCCAATTTTCTTATCTGGAGCTTTTTGGACCCATTCACTTCATGATGGTTCCCCTTATCTTCACCAGTCATCATTCTACTACGCAACATAATATTCATAGTAGGATCCTCTTCACGGGGTTCATCCCTCATCATCTGTAGGTTCTGGGTAGGTTGCTGAGGTTGCGTCCCCTTTTCACGCATCTTAGCTATTAACACAGGGAAGTCTTCTGTCACATGATGAAACTACGTACAATGTCGGCATGACATGCGCTTTGGGTTCGTACATTCTTGCATGTAGTGTCTTGGCCCTCCACAATTGTAGCAAATAACTTGTTCCCAACCTCTCGCAGGTCCTCCCTCGCCTCAACCTCGTCCACACCCATGTTATCCTCCTCACGCTGCCAAGTGCCTTGATCCAGAGCCCGAGTTTTAGTCTGCATCTAATATGCAGGCGTTCTCTCCATCATCAACTCATAAGTTTAGCAGTTATTCTTAGTGTGACCCACTGATTTATAGAAGTTCCAGAAGAGTTGTTGCAGTGTCTGTAGAAATTTCTGCACTAAGTGACAATTTTCTGTCACATTTTTTCCAGCTACCTCATAGATAGCACACCACAGTGCGGGCCTTGTACTAGGCTCTACTTGAGCTTCTAGTCTCAGAGGCATCAACCCTCCTCCTGCAACATAAATCGTGAAGACAGGGAAATGATCTTTATCATGCCCTTGACTCTTACATTTGAAACACTAAACTTCTTCGTGCACCTCGGGCTGAGCCTCTCTATCTTTCTTCTGACTTTGGAACTCTAGGAAAAGATTTTACAACTCCACGTTAATCTGCTAAACTCCCAAAGCAACATCTTGAATCGGTGTCTTGTGCAATCTCATCGCAATCTCCAAGCTTCTGCCTGGGTCCCAATCTTTTGCTGTGATAAGGCAACCCTTAAATGAAGCAAGAGTGAAGCCACAAACCATTCACGATGTTGCTCATCCGTAAGATTCATGTTAGCTTCGTGGATCTTTCATTTCAATCTCTGATCCAACTCCCAGGGTGTCTTGCCAGGCTTCATCATTATTTCATTGAATCCAATGATCGCTTGCACTTCAGACTTAGGCCTATTGAATTCCTTATTTAGCACAGTCTGAATAGCTACCAATGTAGTCATCAGATTATTAGTGTAGCACTTAATGTACAATTTTAGCGCTCGTTCCTGTAAAGCAGTAACCAACATTGCTCTCTTCATCTGATCATCTGTAATATTTTGAGCTTGCGACACAACCTTTGCAACGAACCAAAATTGGTCTAGGTCCCCATTTCCCAAGCCCTTGAAAATAGGCAACTTCACTGTACTCACCATGTTGAATGGTGGTGGAGGTGGCCACGGTGTGAGCAAAGGTGTATGCGGTGGAGGTGAAGATGGAGGTGGTGTGGGTGGATAGGGTATTTGCGGGAACCCGCGCCTTATTAACTGGACACTGCTCTATGGAGAAGCTCATGCTACTTCTTCGTTGTCACTCAAAGGAGGCTCAATCAATGGGATATATTCAAGTCTTGTTCCCCTTCTATACCTGAATAAATTTCCACATTACGTAGCTCAAAACATCAAGGTAATTGCATATCGCTCTTTTCACACAAGAGAATTTTAATCCAAGTATTCAAAGATATTAAATACTTACCTTGCGGTTTCTTGAAGAAGCATCGCTCAGCTTCGTTGTAGCTGACAGAGGTATTGACCATGAATTTTTCACAAACCCTCCTAGGACACGATCAAGCTAGTGATCAATGGTGCATGCGATCTTATCTTCAGAGGCTTCCAATCTTTGCACTAACTCCGGGGTGCACAATATTGGACCGTCAAGCCTCCACCTTCCCTTTCCATCTGCTAATTTAGAGATCCACTTGTATAGCTCAATCAGGAAGGAAAAAAATAAAATTTCATGGATCTTTGTGTACAAATATTTGTCCTACCATTGTTCTTTCATCAATCACAGATTTTTGTTTTCTTGCGTAGTGAATTCGTGGATGTTTCTATCCAACCAGTCTTCAATCTCATTCCTAGTTAGATTCTAGTGATGCAACATCACACATCTCTTTATGAAGATCTCGGTCTCGGCAACGGAACCATTTGTTGGCTTAGTGGGTCCTGACCCAGATTCAGAGTTAAGTTTGCCAAACAAATGCCTACACTACTGGCCCTTTCGGCATCAATCCATGGAGCGTGGACTGAGGTCTCACCTGAAACAGTATGGTGGGATGCTGGAACAAAGTTTCCACACCCAGAGATGGTTTTGATGTTTCTTTTATACCCCTTTATCTGCCTTCACGTAGATTAATAAGCCCTTAAGGCTTATCGATATAACTTCCTATCATCAACCTCCAACCCTTCGCGAAGGTCGACGACTATATTTTGCAGACCCTAAGCATGTAAATCCACCACTTATGTGCCTTTGTAATTACTCCTAAGTCTGTTATTACCCATATCAGATTAAGTATCTGATATCTTTAACATGTATTAAGATATTCTTCACATAAAAAGATATTATTACTTGTGTTCATCTAACAATGTAAACCATACGGAATCGTGCATCAATACAGTGTTAAATCATAAACCCAATATTCATAACAACATAAACGCATTCATTCATAACAGAAGTAAATGGACAAAACATAGATATTTCCAGAATAATCTCAGCTGCATGGGTCCGCACACACAGTTGCAGACTCTACTCCAGGCCTCTATGCACAGAGTTGCAGAGCCTCTTTTCTACTCTAACACTCTTCATTCTTCACTTCTAATGACCCATTACATTCATCAACATCAACTATCTACTACCTTAAACTCTCTAGGACTCTCCTTTTTATACAATCCCATGGTTTGTGGACTATGGGTAGGTCTATACAAGCCGACACAACTTACATAAAAGAAGGGAAAATCCCTTTATGACACTTACTATCTTCATGCCCAACGACCACAACTTTCAAAGAATTTACACTTTACGTAATAGAATCTTGGGATTTTTGCCCCAAAACATGGTCTTTTGCCCCAAAATTGACCTTTAGGGGACCCTATCCCAACATAATCTCATTAGAATTAGTTTGTATCTTCGCAATATTCATTTTCTTCTTAACACTAGTCAAATAAAAAAGATAACTATGGTTATCATGATTAAGGTTGATTGCCTCCATATAGTATCTTAGCTTCGTCTTTCCCAACTACTTATCATTCCACAACTTTTCCTTACATTTGGAAGTAATAATATTTTTAATATTATCCTTGTTCTCCGATATTATCTTCTCCTTTAACCCCCAATTGTTTGACCAAGATTGGGTATCCTTATGTGAGCCTTGCATGAGTCAAAGGTGGGGATTTTGGCTAGAGTTAGAAGCAAATTTGAGGAAACTCTTGGCTTTGATGTTGTATAGCTTCTTCGTATACACAAGATGCCTAACCATAGAAATGATTTTAATGGGGGAAAGGATAGCTTCAATTAAGAGGATAGGGTAGGGAGTATTTTCTTTAATCTTGATGTTGTAAGTTAAAAATTTCTTTTGGATCAACTCAATCGTCCTCCACGAATCTCTAGATATTCTGCAACGCTAAATCTCACATCCATATAAAAAAACAAGTGTGATGAGAGTCTCAAAGAGGATTTTTATTTTTTACTCCATACCTAAAGATCTATCTACTTACAATTGTTTTCAAGCCCATACTAAGCTTTATAGTCCCCAATAATTATTTTTCCAATACTATAATTTGAGTTGAGTTGATTATGAATTTTGATTCACGGATACTTGTATGAAGAAACTTTCTCCAAATAGTTATTATCATAAATTAAACTATCATACGTAATCATTTTGGATTTAATTATCATGACCTTAGCCCCATCGATTTTAACAATAATACTCATCTTGAAGCAAAAATCTTGGAGGAGTCTAACTTGCTTGTCGATATCATCCTTGCTTCTATCTAGAAGAATGTTATCATCAACATAAAGGAGAAGAGTAATGACTATACTAGTGATCCTAGGGCCATCACATCTTGTAACTTTGAAACAGCGCTCTAGCCTATCAATGTAAATGCCAAAAGGGGTAGGGGATAGGAGACACCATTGCTTAACTCCAATATTGCACTTAATTTCTTTTGACATACCCTTAGTGGTCTTAAGCTTGGCAATAACATTATTGTATAGCCCAGTCACAACAACACTCAAATCGAGAGGAACCATTATCTCTTATAGCCTATTCTATAGCTTATATCGAGGAACTATGTTGAAAGTTTTTCTCAAGTCGACAAAACAACCAAAGAGATCAATTTTATTATTGTAATATTCCTTTGTAATGATCCTAAGAGTAACAAGATAGTCTATAGTTGAGTGTTGTCTTATAATTCTAGGTTTCCCTTTAGCTCTTTTATCATGGCTTTCAAGCCAAAGGCTAATGTTCTTTTCCAAAATGACTCCATACAATTTGGCTAAAATGTGGCTAATCATAATGGTCCTATAGTTAGAGGGAGCACAATAAGACTTTGTTTCCGACGCTTAAAAAAACCTAAATCTTGTTTTACTAACAAATTGAAAATTTATGTATAAAAATACCTTTTTTTTATATATATATTAAATTTTTTTATTAGTAAATTTAAAATTTTGAAAAAACAAAAAAAATATTAAAAAAATAAATTACTATACATTTATTTTGAATTCAAAATGAATTCAAAAATATATAACAAATTCATTGTTTCTTCATTATTATTTAAACATTAAATAATGATCAATTATAATACCATTATAATAAATATCTAAAAAATTACAATATCTAATAAATCTAAACCTCTATAACCAACTTAAATTATCTGAAATGTTACACTTTATAATTCAATATGAGGAATGTTTGAAAGTGATTATTTGGCCCAAACTTTCATAGAGTTTGTGATAAATACTTTCTTTCCATTAATGTCAATAAGTACAGCGATATGTGACTCAGACCAGACCAGTAAACAAAGGGACCAGAGTTTATGAATTAGCTTTGCCCACTAAAATTTGTCTATAGACTATTCTTCTCACAGCTGCTCAGTACCGTCACCGTGTTTTTACATTAATGTTGGCGGAATTTCATGACATTGTTGGTTTTATTTTGATACTTTCGGCAAAGACGGAGTGACTTTACTGGGATTCCATTAGGTTACTGTATGAAGGCATTGTTGATACGGTTTGTGGGGTTCATGAAATATTTTCCAATCTTTTCTTCTCGGAACGGACCTCATCTTAACGGTAACAGCACCCTACGCAACTCGAAAAATCTCGATTTTAACGTGTTCGGTTAAACGTAATCTCCAAATATTCTTCTCATTTGGCATATCATTGTGTATATGTTAGATATCACTCTATTCAAAATATTACTTTTAGAAATGTGATGGATATAAATGAATTTAAATAATTATATCAGAAAATTAGTTTAATTTAATTTAAAAATTTAATGTAAAAAAATATTCAAAACTTTTTTAAACTTATTAGAAATATCAAAGTCTTTGTCATTAAATATGTGGATTATATACCTATATAGCAAATTATCTAGATAAATTAGAATATGTGGATTATGCACATATTGTAAATCATGTGGATGTATAAGTTAGTGAAAATATAAATTTATAATAGTGTTATATGTATATGATAGACTCTTTTAGCTTGAATCCAGTATTGCAATTTTTTTTTTATATATTAATAAATATTATTATGAAGGTTCACTTTCATCCATTATCTTACTTTTTTATTAAAGAATTTATGAGGTTATTAGGTTTTTAAGTTTTTATTATATTTGCCATCATTTACGCTGAAATTAGCTTATTAACTTTAACATTGGTTCGTCTGTGGTCGAAGTTGAAAAGTAACTTTAACATTGGTTCGTCTGTGGTCGAAGTTGAAAAGTAAAAAAGTAATAATGATTACTATATAGTTTCACATGTGCACATATAACTTAAAAGTGAGTAGTAACAAAAAAGAATTTACAATAAAGAATTGACAATGATGAGTAGTAATTTTAACAGTGAAAATAGGTTGAAAAAAAATAGGGATGGATAGTGATATGGTGAAGAAATGAGATAGATATGGTTAATATTTTTATCAACATACAAGATAAAAAGATTAAGAATGGATATTGATGTGGTTGATATTTTTAATAGTGATATTAGTTGAAAAATAATAGGATTAATTTTTATTTATGATATAAATTAAAAAAATAAAGAAAACAAAAGGATGTTAAGGAAGAGAAAACATATTTTCTTGATTTAATAGTTTTAAACTTATTATTTTGTATTTAGATGTTTAATGATTAAATTAAATTGCAAATATGACTTTGTTAAATTAAATAATTAGTATTAATTATATATTATATATCTGTGGAATAGTTATGTAAATAAGGAAATTATATAAGTTATTATATTTTTTATATTTATTTTCTTTTATATTACACTATTTTCATTATTTCGAAACAATGTTTGGTTTGTGTTATATTTTTGTAGATTTTTTACTATAAGTACAATGTTTCTTGGAAAATTGGATATTTGTAAAACTAATTAACTATGAAATTCAATAGACAAAAAGATGGTGTTAAAGGAAGGGCCCTCACATGGTAATGATGGCCCTAAAAGTTGAATGGGGCCATCAGAATGTGCACCCATAGGAACATATGCACATTCCTAAGAACACACACATGTTCCTTGGAATTAAGACTCGACAAGCCCCAATTCTCCCATATTTGTACCTCATTATATATATATATATATATTCTCCCATAATTTGTACCTCACTATTGTCATATTTATACTTTTTTGGATCCATATTACCTCCACTAGGGAGCTTCCATTATTGCTACAAACCATAGGGGTTAATCACCACCCACATCCACCACCTTTTCCATTATATCCACCTACAAGATTACATCCATAGAACATCCAATAATACCCCTCCTTGTCACTACCATTGTTTCATCCTTGACGACTTCTCCACATAGCTCCCATGCACCCCCTGACCACCATGCCATAATGGAATTCAATTGGATGCAACAATAGATGTTTCCTTTTAGTAGGTTATGCTCCATTGAGTAGTCAATATGCATCAAGAATTGAGACATTCACAATGAGAATAACCATTGATGAACATTTTAAGTCTCTTGAATGGAATCAATTTTATGCAATTTTCCCTCAAATTCCATGGTTTGGCTCTTGTAGCTATTGTAGGGTGGTATGAAAAAGAGGTTGGGGTTGTGAAGGAGGGAAGCACCCATGTTAGATTGTATGAACTACAATGATTTTTCTTGGCTTGAATTATCAAGTATTAGTCTGTAACTGTGATAGTTCATTGTGCAAAAAATATTATGAGAATGATGTTTCTTTGTGCAATCCCCAAAGAAATGAATCTTACCAAAAAATTAAAAAACTTGAGCTACTTTTTCTAGTAAGAGGAGAAAGATAAACTTCCAGGATGAAAATGATGGTGTTGAGGGTGGAAGTGGTTAATGAGTGACCAATGAAAGTCATTTTATTTATAGGGAATCATATGCCATACTTGCATGTTTGGACATGAGATGCATTTTATCTCATAGCATTATAGCAATAAGGTAGATTCATAGCATTGTAACCACAATGATGGATTCACAACACTATAAAAAAATGGTAGATTCACAAAACTATAACAACATTTGTGGGGTTGCAACATAGTAGCAACAATGATAGATTCACAACATTGTAACAACAATGTTGGAGTTGTAGCACTATAACAGAAATGACAGAGTTGCAACATTATAACAATGCAATGAAGCCGTGACACTATAACAACACATTAATTTCATCTTCTATATTTATTAAAATTGTTCCATGTATATTGATTTAGGTTAAAGGTACTCCTACATCAATCATTAGTGACTTATCTATACAATTAAGAATAAGGATTTAAAAACAATAAGGTAAAAAGAAAGTGTATAAAATAAAAGACTTAATCATAATAAGAAATTATTGTTTAAAAGTGGCATATATGCTTTATTATGGAAATTTTAAAACATGCATTAATAAATATTTGTTGATCGAGTAGTAATAATTTGTAAAATCTTTTCATGTACATTTCATCATTAATTGTTTCCACACTTAAAATCAACTTTATGAGTCTAGGTTTCATTATATAAAAAAGAAAATCTACATTCAACATATGATGAACGTACCATATCTACTAATGCATTATAAAAGTCAACTATTTGATTTGTAAAGTGTTGGATCCTTTCTTCTATAAACACATTTTATTTAAAAGGAAAACTGAACTCTTTACAACTTGGAATGTGACAAAGTGGTGGATTTAAATCTCGCCAATTCATCTCCCTGCATTGTAGTGACATTTCCCCCTTTTAATGGAATTCTTCCACACTTTACAACAGAATACCTCATGATAAGATAACGTGAATAACTTTTATAAATACCAATGATTGACTATTGTATTACATCTCTATTACTCTTTCTACAATATTTGATTATGTTTATTTAACCATATTTTCTATATACATATTAACTAATAAATTGGAAATGTGACATTTCACATTAGAACTAGGAAAAAAATAACATACGAAGGACATTAAAGTCTATTAATTTAGTAACACAATTGATCATATTAATAATAACAATATCAAAAGATAACTTAAATAAAGCTAATTTTGTTTAATTTATTCCATGCTAGTCACTCACTTGAACACTTAATCCTCCATGTATTCAACAATATTTTTAAACGCTAACCAAATTTGAATAAAATTAACTTATCATTTGTGAGGTATTGTTCTTCGTCCTTTTCACCCTTGTGCCACGCATGTAGCTTGTCTTTTAGTTTTTAATATTTTTCATGTTGTTGGCTAGCCACTTCAATCCTTTCCTTGAGATCAGTCCCATAAGAACTAATAGCTAATATATGGGATAGTTGCACCCTTTGCTAAGTGCATCAGCCACTCGATTCTCCTTTCCATTAATATACTTGATATCAAAATCAAACTCATTGATCTTGGCCAACCATCCATTTTTCTTGGAATTTAGTTTTGGATGATCAAATAAATAATCCAACCCTCCATAATGAGTCATTAGAATAAATCTTCTGCCAAGGAGGTAGTACCTCCACCTCCTCAATGCATGGATGATGGAAACCAAATTTAATTCATGGGTTACATAGTTCTTCTCATGCTCATTTAAATTTTGAGATTCATAACAAACTACTTGGCCTTCCTGCATTAAGACTCCACCAAGTCCCTATTTGTAGGCATGTGTCAAAACCACAAAGATAGTTGTCTAGTCCCTTCCTAGAAATGCATTGTATGCTCCCACTGGTAATACATTGAAATTAGTAATAGTTTTCATGCTCTTCAGCTGTAATGAGCACACTCTCACCCAATTCTCTCCTCTTTTCTTTTCTCTCGTGGCCAATTGGAGCTTCCATGATTCCTCATGTGATTTCTTGGCCATTTAGCATTGCTCCACAATTTTTGGGCTAACATAGCTATAGTTAGATCCTAGATCAATTAGAATAGATATATTTCAATCGTAAATCTTATCGTCCATCTCAATTATGGATGCCTGATAGTCATTCTCTCTACTGTCCAATGCCATGTAGATCCTACGTATGCTTTGGGCTACTTACTAGATAATTTTGGCCTCCCATATGTTGTAAGGATTTGATCCATCATTTTTATGTTATGGAAAATCCTTCATTAGGTGATTTCCCCCACAAGACCAACATTTATGTGGTCTTGTATGAAATTTTTTTATCTCCTCTCACTGGCTAGTTAATTTGACCTTTATTCTCATAATTAAATTTAGGTTTGGGTCGATTCTAATTTTCTAGAGTCGGGCCTTCCGTTTTTTTCATATATTGTATCCTCCACTCATTTCATTTTCCTTTATATCTTAGACCATTTCTTTCCTTCCACTCACTCTTGCATTCTGGTTTACGTTTTGACTACTCGTATAACACTTGAATTTTCAAATTTTGTCTTCCAATTTTTGTGGCTCATTGTATTCAATTATATGTTTCAAGGACTTAAGCAATCAACTAATGAATCTCTAAACATTTTCCTTCATATTCTTAGAGTAGTCATGAACCTTGAAGAAATTTTTCATCCAAAGCAGTGATGCTTTGACATCTTCTACTTTCTTTGCTTCACTGTCAAATATAGGAGGTTTATATTTCTTAAATTCTTCTAGTAAACACTCCTTCCCTTTTCCCTTGTCATAATGATGATGATGATGGTGGTATATGATTGTCACTAGGATGTTGTATCCACCGTTTTGTCTTTTTTTACGGGGCATCCAATTGAATATCCTCGCTTACAATGTCCTCACTTGAAAACCTATACATTTTTTTGGATTTTATTTCATTTGCTCCATTAGTCTTTTCTTCTCATTCTGTGGAACTATGCCTTCCTCTATGGATAACTTCCAACTCATGTTTCTTTTTCCTCTGTAAGTCTAAGAGGCTCTATAATATGACTGCATTAACTTCTAATTATCTCTCTTGTTCTCTCACAAGCCTTTAATTCTCATCTTTGTAAATTATTATTTCTACCCTTCAAATCCTTAGATGATCCATTAAATCAGGAGAATCGTCCCCTCTTCATTTTTCAATGAAATTTTCTTCTTGTCCACGTGGATAGGCACACTCCTCTGAAGAAATGGAGGTCAAACTAATCCACAACTCTACAACATAATAAAACTTAACAAAGGGCAAAACCCTCGACCCCAAACCTCCCTCCAAGACATCTAAACTTTGGGCCTTGACTAGTATGCCCCTTACCCGACCATTCAATATGAATCCCAACCAGAGCGTCCCATTAACCGCTCCCCTACACACCTTGGGCCAAACACGATCCCACCCAAGGTCCAATATTTCTAGCCAACATCTCGACCTCCAAATTGGTGCGTCATATAGGAGACTTCAAGATGGCATTGCAAGCTTCACATTCCTTTTTATATAGGGGATACATATCCTTTTGTTGATGGTGTTAGAAGTCCCAACTAGACCTTGGTATGAAGTCCCAACTAGACCTCACACTATTTTGGATAGGAGCCCCATCTAGGAATTTGGTTTTACCACCATTATATTGATATTACAGATTTTCCTTGGCTATAATTATCAACACAAGGGAGTATATAAAGTTTGTGATCTTGTGAAACACCAATTGCAATGCATACAAAGCACTTTCACTGACGGGAAAAAAGAGAGTGAGCCTTTAGAAGAAAAGTAATATTACTATCCTAATAAAGACATAAGAGAGAGTAGAGATAATTTTTCATTAAATTGCAAAATAGTTCATAAGGTAACAATGATCATAAAAGTATGTAATGATGAACATTCAACAAGATGTACCAAATCCAAAAAATGTTTCATTTTCATTAGTATGTATGAATACCAACATATATCACAAAAAGTAAAAGAATAGTGTTACAACATCCATAATACATGCAGGAAAGTGTGCTAACTTTGAGAACTTCAAATATTAAGTTAAAGTTCCAAGCACACAATTACAATGATGCAACATTAGCCCCAGTATTGGAACATTAAGCCACCAATTTCGCCTCCAAAGAATGATTTTCACTCCTATTCTATGCTTGAGAAGCCAAGGCTAAAGTCCCAAGAGTCCTATTGTGCTTGGTATGAAGTCCAACTAGACCTCACACTATTTTGGATAGGAGCCCCATCTAGGAATTTGGTCTGACCACTATCATATTGATATTACAGATTTTCCTTGGTTATAATTATCAACAGAAGAGAGTATAGAAATTTTGTGATTTTGTGAAACACCGATAGCAATGCATACAAAGCACTTTCACTAATGGGAAAAAAGAGTGTGAGCCTTCAGAAGAAAAGTAATAGTACTATCCTAATAAATACATAAGAGAGAGTAGAGATAATTATTCATTAAATTGCAAAATAGTTCATAAGGTAACAATGATCATAAAAGTAAGTAATAATGAACATTCAACAAGATGTGCCAAATCCAAAAAATGTTTCATTTTCATTAGTATGCATGAACACCAACATATATCACAAAAAGTAAAAGAATAGTGTTACAACATCCATAATACATGCAGGAAAGTGTGCCGACTTTGAGAACTTCAAATATTAAGTGAAAGTTCCAAGCACACAATTACAATGATGCAACATTAGGCCCCAGTATTCAAACATTAAGCCACCACTTTTGCCTCCAAAGAATGATTTTCTCTCCTATTCTATGCTTGAGAAGCCATGGCTAAATTCCCAAGGGTCCTATTGTTTGAGTTATGAGGATTTATTTGTAAAAAAAGAGGTGACCCTTCACCTCCCATGTGACTTTTGACCTCCCTCATTACTATTGAGCTCCCATATGACTTTTGAACTTCTACATGACGTTTGGACTTCCTAGCGACTCTTCATATTGCATGTGTAACCCTTGGGCTTCCACACATTTTACATTTTCCAATTTTTTAAACTACATAATTACATTTCACAAATAATGTGGCAAAAAATACATGGGACAAAATAACATTCTTGTGCAAAGCTACAATTTGTTGATTGTGAAATGCAAATTTATTGTAATTTATTAATGCGAAGTTCTTCTCTTTTCTACTATGTCTTCAATTCTTCATGATATATCTTGATTGTATTTCATATTCACCCTCCAAAGGGTTTGGATAAGTATTGGGACTTTGTAAGTCAACAAGAGTTTCACTCTCTGTCATGGTCCAAGATTCCTTTACTCCTGAATGATAGCATATTTGTGTCTTATTTCTACAAGTCTCCTTCTTGTAACCCTTTTAATGACCTCCTTGAGAAACATCTTGCCATGATAGGATGATAGCACCTACAAATGAATTTCATTCATGAAAATACAACATCAACCCCAAAATCACATGTTCTATCTTGTTTAAATGTTTAATGTGATAGGACAATGTGTAAGGGTTGAGGGAGAGGCATTGTTGGGCATAGTGCATAGGGTGAAGAGGAAAGGGGTGGAAGACTGGGCACTAGGAGTGCACAATGTACAATGGAAAGGGAGGAAGAGGATTTTTTGTGCGTAGTGCGCAAGTTCTTGAGGCAGAGATGACATTCATGCTCACATGGAATGCATAGTGCACGATGCTTATGGAACATGATCTAGGTATTACATAGGTGAGAACATAAGGGGTTGAAGGATGGTCCTACTACCCACTAAAATAACATAGTCCATAGTGTAGGCAAGGCTGGTCAAAGAATTGTGTAGATGTAAAGTGCATGAATCTAGAGTTGGATGACTGTGGTATAGGAATGCATAATGTGAAATGAAGGGATTATCCTCAGGATGTGCATAGTGCACAAGTTTAAAAGACAAGTATCTTGTCAATGAAGCATAGGACTACATAGTGCACATCACTTGGATGTAAGTTCCTTATGCAAGATGAGAGGACAAGAAATAATCACAACATTGACTAATTGTAGGATCAATGGGAAGAAAAGAAAGCATGAGCATACGAACAAGTCTTGAACATTATCATCAGACATACACCATCAATCTTATTATAAGGATATGCATAGTACAAAAAACCAACATATATACGTCAAAATGAAATAAGGCGACACTAATTTCCAAGTGCAATAGTTAAGGCACAAGTCGTTACAACACAAGTGTTGAATGAAATAAATAAGTGCGCTATGCCATGGGAGTGTGTCCATTTCATGTTATTATAGTGAAAATGAAAACTAGTGCAATAAAATGTGTTGGATATGCCTCTATAAGGTATGTCGAGGCACTTTTAACAAGATATGAGAAAGAAAGTGTAAGCGACACATACAAGAGAAAAAATGAACTATGTGAAAACAAAAGAAACCACAATGACACATGCAAGAATGAAATCAAGAAAAATGGATAGTTTTAAAAGATAGGGTAAGTAAAATGACACATGTGAAAGTAAAAGAAAGAAAATATGACAGTTGAGAGACTCACCTAAAAGATGATGTATTTGCAACCAAGAGTGAGTGATGCTCCTTGTGCTCCAAAAGTGTGTAGTGCTCAAAGGAGGAAGACAAGCATGAAATGAGCTATTATATAGACTTTTTATATAGGGAGGGAAGAAATGTAATTAGGGTCCATATTTGTGAGTGTGATCAATGCATGCTAGGAAATTAGGAGTCAAGAGTGAGTTTACTGCTTCTAGAAGAGTGAAATTGCTAACTTAAGAGATCGTGCAGTGAATATCAACAAGGATTGCACAATTACTGTGAGCAAGGATTGCAAAGTAACTGTGAGAAATGATTATGCAGTGGCTATCAACAAGGGTTTCATATTCATTGTGAGAAAGGATTTCACAATGACTGTGAGCAAGAATTCAATAGTCACTATGGGAAAGGATTGTGCAATGATTGTCTCTAGGAACTATGTAATGACTATCAACAAGAGGCGCACTTTCTTGAGTACTAGGAACATGCACTTTAATATTATTATAGAAGTGTGTTTTTCTTAGAGGTGACGAGTGTGCTTCAGTGTCTCGAAGAAGTGTACAAGTCCTACTTGGAAGAGATGTGCAAGAGTTAGGCATGTGAAATAAAGCATCTTTGACACTTAGGTTTCCTTAAGGCAGACTTGAACACTTAGACAACATGATTGAGCATGACATTAATGGATTGAAATGGAGGATGGAATTATCATAATTAGGCTACAAATTTTGAAGATAAGAGACATTTTGGAGGGGGTTGTACTAGTTATAATATTTGGGAACACAGTGGAAGAACCCCAACATCTCTGTTTAGGTCTAACTTTAGTCATAGGTTCTAGATTTTTAGAAGTATTGTCTCATCCTATAGATCACTTGGACTTCCTTAATAGCTCACTTATAGATGTAGTCTCTCTTATCTCCTTGGTTAGATTAACACTTAACAAAGCTAATCAAACTTAAATAGTTTAAATTAGGGGGGTAGGAGTATGTAAATTGTGAGTTAAAGATATTCAAAGTTTAGTATCATCTATGGTGTTGTTATGGTGCCAACAAGCCTATTCAATACCCTGGAAGAGTTGCTTCAAGGAATCATAAGAATTTCTTTCCTACTAACAGGCTTGTTTAGTACCCTGATGAAGTTGTTTGCTTCGCTTATCTGTACAGAAAGCCTTTCTTTTCTTTAACTCTCTATTTATTTTATTACTTTATGCTCATGGGAATTTTATCAACGTTTGTTTCACCAAAGGAGGAAGACGGATCTTGAATTATTTTATGAGAAAGATAGTTTGTTCCTTGTATTGTAGAGACTCTTAAGTATATACATCTAAAATGAGTTTTCTCACTTAAGTTTTATCCTTTCCTTTCTCTACTTGACTGAGTCAACATGTTAAAATTTAATTAATATAAGAGACTGATTCAATGATAGAAGATCCTATTATGGATATGCACATTGTAGATATGTTGAAAAATGTGCAAAAAGAAATGTTGAATTTAGAATGTGCTAAAAATAGACTTTCTAAAAATAGCATGTCTAAAAATAGCAATTTGGCCAATGAGGTCATTAGCCACATTGGGTGAGAAGTGATACTGTTAAAAGTAGAAAGTTCTAAAAATAGTATTTTTGGGTCCCTTCCTATTTATAGTAGTCCCTAGTCTATTTATAAGAAGTAAAATTAATTTTGGTCTTAACAACAGTTGGAAATATTAATTAATTAATTCGATTGAGTTAATTAGTTAAGGAAATTCGAATTTGAAGTCTTTGTGAGCATGCACATGAGTTGTCCCACTGATTGAGGAATTTATCCTTAATTTCTTCCATTGATTGAGGGAATAAGTATGAGTTCTATAATGAGAGAATAAGTTGACTTAGTTCTAACTAGTCAAGTCCAGTTAGATTACTTTAACAAGTTGTTAAAATAATAAAATATAGTTTGTTACTGCTTGAATGCATGTGACAACTATTATTTTAGATAATTGAGGATTCACTCATGGATAACTGTTGCATGTCAGTTCAGAAAAAGACCCAATTGAGATTAGATGAGGAACAATGTACTATCAGATTCTAGGAAATTTCTAGTAAGTATTCTTTGCATGAGGATGAAATCTATTTTCTTCTATGACTATGTAGGTGGACCTGAGGTGGCAGTAGGGATGATTAGGCCAATTTTCAGCCTATATAATGAGGCCTAGGTAGTCCATGATTTCATCTTCTGATTGAAGATCATAGGGATCTTCTGATTACAGAGAGAGTAGGATAGCTATTAAGGTGATTCTTTTTGTATGTTGTTGAGGATCTACACTTGATTGATAATACATGGTTGGGGTTTTATGCTTGTGCTTTCCCCTGGATATATCTTGTGTTATGTGTGATTATTTCTCTTGATCAGTTATGCATGTTTCTACTTGATGTTTCTCATGAATTCAATTATGCTTCTGCTTAATGTTTTGTAGAAGTAGAACAAGTATTATGCTTTAGGCCCTTGCTTATATCGTTTTCTTCTACAGGGGAAATTTCTACATGGTATCAGAGCTAGATGATTAGTAGAAAAAGTTCTACATGGTATCAGAGCTAGCTGACTTGTAGGAAAAATTGTAGGAAAATTCTACATGGTATCGAAGCACAGGTGATCAAGGAAGAACAATATACTAGAAGAGATTTCAAAGTTTTGAGTTTTGGTCCGAGAGTTTGCATAGCAGATCTGAAAATTTATGTACAAAATTTTTAGAAACAAATAGAATATTTGGATTCCTTGCGGAAAAATACCCAAAATAAAATTAAAAAAATCGGCTGAATCAGAGTTCAGATGAGGGAGATATTGCTGATTTAAAATCAATTATCTTTCTAGAAAATTTCGTCACGGGGGGAAAGTGGAAATAGATTGGTGTGTTAGCCAAGAACCTGTATGCACTTAAGGTTCTAGATGCATGCAAAGCCTTGAGGAGCAAGGCAAGGGTTACAGACTTGGTGGTTGAGAGGGAGGGTACATTACCTGTCAACATGCAGAGCCAGAAGAAATCTCAGACGATTGTGGAGGAGCCACAATTGGTGTAGTAGCCTCAGGATGCTGTGGAGTAACCACAACAAGAGAAGCTAAGTGGAGATCAAGTAGAGGCATCTACTCATGCAAATACCTCCAGTCGGGGGAAACTTCGAGCCAGGTGGGATGAGGCATCACATGCAGCCATACCGCCAGGTAGGAGATGGGGCAATATAGAGTGATCGTCCCAAGGAGGAGGGGCAGGATCCTTGAGGTACCCAACCTCTTGGATGAGACCTTGCTACAAGAGCCCTTATGTGGAGTAGCAAGAACTAACTGATTGGGTAGAGACAGATGTGGATGGAGTGGTAGAGAGAGTGATAGTGCAGGGAATCCCATGATAGCACATAGCCAGTAGGTTGTAGCAATGCGAGAGGCACAAGTGTTTTGCACAGTTCGAGGTGGCATAGAGAGGTGTGCAATGGTGCGAGGTGCATGGAGATGTTGCAGTAGTGCAGATGTTAGAGAGGGAGCACTTATCAGTAGCAGGTAGAGCTTCAGCATCAGAGTATGTTCTAGCCCAGCAGAGTGGTCAATTGGGAGTGTTTTTTTTCCAAGTGTTGTTGGAGCAAGTGGACTAGGTAGATGTGTTGCATGCACAACATTCCAAAGTTATAGGATTGGGTTCAAGAGAAAGCCTTTCTTGTTGAGAGAGAGTGTTGAAAAATGTGCAACAAGAAATGTTAAATTTAGAATGTGCTAAAAATAGACCTGCTAAAAATAGCATGTCTAAAAATAGCAGTTTGGCCAGTGATGTCATTGGCCACATTGGGTGAGAGGTGAAACTGCTAAAACTAGAAAGTTCTAAAAATAGCATTTTTGGGTCCCTTCCTATTTATAGTAGTCCCTAGTCTATCTATAGGAAGTAATGTTAATTTTGGTATTAACAACAGTTGGAAATATTAATTAATTAATTCAGTTGAGTTAATTAGTTAAGGAAATTTGAATTTGAAGTCTTTGTAAGCATGCACAT
Organism: Pinus taeda; assembly: GCA_000404065.3. Taxonomy (NCBI): domain Eukaryota; kingdom Viridiplantae; phylum Streptophyta; class Pinopsida; order Pinales; family Pinaceae; genus Pinus; species Pinus taeda. The sequence goes on from APFE030723889.1 coordinate 32,574, forward strand.
GAGTTGTCTCGCTGATTGAGGAATTTATGCTTAATTTCCTCCACTGATTGAGAGAAAAAGTATGATTTCTATAATGGGAGAGTCAGTTGACTTAGTTCTAACTAGTCAAGTCTAGTTAGATTATTTTAACAAGTTGGTAAAATAATAAAATATAGTTTGTTAATGCTTGCATGCATGTGACAACTATTATTTTAGATAATTGAGGATTCACTCATGGATAATTGTTGCATATTAGTTCAGACAAAGACCCAGTTGATATCAGATGAGGGACAATGTACTATCAGATGCTAGGATATTTATAGTAAGTATTCCTTGCATGAGGAAGCGATCTATTTTCTTCTATGACTATGTAGGTGGACCTGAGGTGACGACAGGTATGATTAGGCCAATTTTCAGCCTATATAATGAGGCCTAGGTAGTCGATGATTTTCATCTTCTGATTGAAGATCATCAAATTTTCTGATTACAGAGAGAACAAGATAGCTATTGAGCTGATTCTCTTTGTATGTTATTGAGGATCTACACTTGATTGATAATACATGGTTGGGGTTTTATGTTGGTTCTTTCCCCTAGATATATATTGTGTTATGTGTGATTATTTCTCTTGATCAGTTATGCATGTTTCTATTTGATGATGCTCATGAATTCGATTATGCTTCCGCTTAATGTTTTGTAGATGTAGAACAAGTATTATGCTTTAAGACATTGCGTATATCAGTTTGTTCTACAGGTGAAATTTCTACAAGATATGCTAAGTCTCTCATTAGGAATGAGCAATATTTTATGTATAAGCATCATGGACTCATAAGAAATTTAGGCCGAAAACAATAAAGGGATTAAAAGTTAACCAAGCATTGTTAGTCGTCACAGTGGCATGTTTCAAATATTTTTCAACACTACTTCAAAGCCAAATGAGACGACTTTCATACAAAGTAATTATTCAATACAAACCTGTGAAGGAGAAAAAACCTAAAATGGACAAGAAAATGAAGAATGCAAAGAGATGAATGCCAGGTGAAAAACCAAGGAAAAATGAAACTAAGGTATGAAAAGCTTGTGCAAGAAATACAAAAGAGGATGGAAAACAAATGCAAGTATGTACACAAGAAACAATGATGTATATCTATTCTAATGAGAAAATAAAATATCATAAATCTTAATCTAACATGGATAAAGGCCGAGGTCAAGTGAAATAAAACTTTAAATATAGCCACAATAGTTGCTCATGACCTACAAACACAAAGATACAAACAATTAGTATCATCATGAAATAATGTCAAAAAACAAAAAGGTTTACTTAAATAGTTGTCACACAATAAAGAAAGTCACGTATGCAAATAAAAGAGTTAACCGTAAAAAATGGTTCTAGATAGGTCGCAACTCTATCTTGATAAAAATAAAGATGACCATGTACATCCTGAAAACCTCTCATATATGTGCATTCATTCATATAAATATCAAGGTAAAACTGATATTTTTTATTAGTATTAGATACTGCTAAATAGGATTCCTCCAACCAATCTAGAATTCCATCATGAAATTCAAAATGATGAATCTGTGATGGATGGAAATCATTCCAATATGTGAATTCATTAGAAGAAAGAGTGCTAGGGAAGGAATATCGTGAGGAAAACACAATTTGATCTCGTTCAAGGACCTTACAGAGGTTGTGAGGAATTGACATAACCATTGGTGGAAGCTAAAGTGCTTCAAGACCTTGACAAGTCTCTAAACTTACAAAATATGTGTCATCAAATTTTGGTGGCTTAGAAAGATCCACAGGTGAATATGAAAATCTATCATCACATTTATCAATAAAGACATTTCCAATGGGATGATAGTTGTTAAAGAAAGTACTTTAATCAAATTCAACATTTAACACATGGGACTCTTCATGGATTAAGAATGAGGATGAATTGATCAAAGGACCTTCTTGAACATTTATGGGTGTAGAATCTTCCTCTTCAGCTACAAAATATTGCAAACTCAAAAGATCATAAGGATTCTATTCATTCTTTTCATTTTCAATTTGTTAAACAACAACATTTTGAACCTTATTGTAATCAAGACTTGAATAAAGATCTACATTATTTAGAAAAAATGTTGGTGTAAGAGGGCCATTAAACAAATTAGGGTACATTGTGTGGTGTGTTAAATATGAAGGAAGATGAAAATATTAGTTGAAGAAACATTAATTGCAACTAAATCTAATTCGAGACTCAAACTTTGCACATTATTATCATCTTTAGGAAATAAGGGATCATCATGCATGTTATGCTCTATAGGGTCATTTAAACATCCACTATCACCTAAGGCAAGACCTTGCTCATGGATGGGAGGCAAAAGTGAGAGAATTTCATGGGAAGATGGAAGATTGACTTAATCAATGGAACTTTCATAAACATGGAAATCAAAGGGCAATATACCAATATGATTATCAGATTGAGTTTGCTCCACCTCAACAGAGTTCAATTGAATTTCTGAAACAAGACAACCTTGCCCCTTCCCATGTAATTTTTCCTGATTCATTATCCACAAATATTTTCATGTTAGTACAAGAGTTAATTTCATTTTATACTAAAGATGAAGGATGACAAGGAAAATTAAGGGGAAACATTTCCATATTCAATATCTAATGTTTTATTTGACTTGCGCCCAAAGCAAAAGTAGGCATACTGAAATTAGGAAAATAAATACTTAAATCTTCTGACTTCTGACTGCCAATATTCATTTTAGACTTAGATTCCCTCTCAAAACTTCTAACTAGACATGGAAATTTCATATTAGATGAGACCACTCCTATTCTTTTGAGGCATCTTAGAGCATATGTTGATAAATATTTTGAAAAAATCATCTATTGATTCATTCGGTCTCCTTTTGAGTTCATCAATTTAATTAAATAAATCCTTAAAATTATACTTTTGAAAATTATATATAAACTCAACTATGAACTATTTAAAAGAATGAATAGAATTGTATGACAAGGTGTCACACCAAGACTTGATGTGTCCTTGAAAAGTGAAACAAAAAATTCTGAATAGCGGATGGTCATCGTGGACATCATTATCAAACAATTATTGAGAAAATGTAAGATATGATCATATGCAGAGATTTCCCCTTCACAATCAAACTTGTTATTTTGAAAAAGTATTGAAAAACTTCCTTAGTATTGAAGGATTTACCATTTTAGAAAAACAAATCAGAGTAAAGATATGGGAAGGAGTCATTAAAGAGGAGAGATTCAAATCAGACTCCATAGGCTTAACTTTTCATCTGCCCTCCTAGCGCTAATTGTTGATGGTGTTGGAAGTCTTCCAACATAGGGGCCTCCCTAGTATGAAGTTTGAACTAGACCTCACGCCATCTAGGATAGGATCCCTATACGCAAATTCGACTTGGCCACCATTATATTGATCTCATAGATTTTCCTTAGCTGCAATTATCAACACAAGAGAGTATGCACATAACTTTGTGATAAGAAAGTGAGTCAACTTTGTGAAACGCCAATTACAATGCATACAAAGGACTTTCACAAATGATAAAAGAGAGAGTGAGCCTTGAGAAGAAAAGTGATAGTGCTATCCTAATAAAGAAACATGAGAGCATAGATAGAATCGTTAATTAACATGTAAAATAGTTCGCAATGTAACAATGATCATACAAGCAACACTGCATATTCAACTAGATGTATACCAAAGCCAACGAAATATTACATTTTCTTTAGTATTTATGAAGTCATACATATACCACAAACATTAAAATAATATTCTTACAAAATCAATGACACATGCATGAAAGTGCGCTGGCTTTGAGAGCTTCAAATATTAAGTGAAAGTTCCAAGTACACAATTGCAATGTTGCATCACTAGACCCAATAGTGGAACATCAAGCCACCACTTCATCCTCTAAAGAATGATCTTATCTCCTAGGATATTCTTGAGAAGCCAAGGCTAAAGTCCCAAAAGTTATTTTTCTTGAGTTATGATGGTTTATTTATAACAAATGAGGTTACCCTTTACCTCCCATTTAAATTTTGACCTCCCTCATGACTCTTGAGCGCCCATATGAATTTTGAGCTTCTATGTGACCTTTGGACTTCCCAATGACTCTTCACATTTCATATGTAACCATTGGAATTCCATACATTTTACATTTTCCTATTTTTGAAACTACATAATTACATTCACCAATAATGTGGAAAAAATGCATGGGACAAAATAACATTCTTGTGTAGATATACAGTTTAGCAACTATGACATGATACTTTGTTGCAATGTGTTAATGCCAAGTTATTCTCTTTGTTTCTATTTCTTCAATTCTTCATGATATATCTTTCTTGTACTTCATCGTCACCCTCTAAAGGGTCAAGATAAGTATTGGGACCTTGTAAGTCATCATGAGTTTCCCTCTGTTTTTCATTGTCCAAGATTCTTTTACTCTTGCATGATAGCATCTTTGTGTCTTATCTCCACAAGTGTCCTTATTGTAACATCTTATTGATGACCTCCTTCACCATCATCCTGCCATGATAGGATGATAACACCTAAAAATTAATTTCACTCATGAAAAGATAACATCATCCCCAAAATCACCTATTTTATCTTGTGTAAATGCTAATTATGATGGGACAGTGCATAAGGGTTCAGGGAAAAGCCTTCTTAGATGCAATTTTTATGGTCAAGAGGCAAGGGGTGGAGGATTGAGCACTATGAGTGTAAAGTATACAATAGAAAGGGAGGAAGAGACATGTTTGTGTGTATTATGTAGGTTCTGGAGGTAGATATGATAGACTTACTCACTGGGAATGTGTAGTGCATAGTGCTAAAGGGAGAGGATCTAGGTATTGCATAGGTGAGAACTCAAAGTGCTAAAGGATGGACCTACTTTCCACTGAAAGTGCATAGTGCATAGTAGAGGCAAGGTTGGTCAAGGAATTGAACAGAGTGCAAGTGTAGGAAACAAGAGTTGGATGACTGTCATTTGGGTATGTGTAGTGCAAAGTGAAGGGGATATCTTCAGGAAGTGCATAGTGTGCAAGTTCAAAAGACAAGGATCTCATCAATGAGCCTTAGGAGTGTGTAGTGCACTCATCACTTGGATGTAATTTCCTTGTGCAAGATGAGAGAACAAGCAAGAATCCCAAAATTGACTAAGTGTAAGATCAATGGGACGGCAAGAAACCATGAACATAGAAATAGGTCTTGAACATGATCATACACACATACACCATCAATAACAACAAAGGACTCAAAACCAACATATATACATCAAAATGGAATAAAAAGGCACTAATTTCCATGTGTCATAGTTAAGGTGTAATTCGTTATGACACAAGTGTTGGTTGCAATCAAGAAGTGCACTATGCCATGTGAGTGTGTCTAGTACATGTTCTTATGATAGGAAGGATCAACTAGTGCAAGAGAATTCAATAGAGATTCCTCTAGAAGGTATGCTAAGGTGCTCTTGACAAGATATGAGAAAGCAAGCAGAAGCGATACGTGTGAAAGAAAAATAAAGAACAACGACACAAGCAAGAATGAAAGAAAAGTGACACTTGCAAAAGATAGGGCAAGAAAAATGACACATGTGAAAGCAAAAGTAAGAAAAAATGAGAGTTGAGAGACTTACCCAGAAATGCATATTTTCAACCAAGAGTGAGGGGTGCTCCTTGTGTTCCCAAAGAGAAGAGAGCTCAAAAGAGTAAGATAAGCATGAAATGAGCTCTGGCTAGACTTTGTATACATGGAGGGCATACATGCAATTAGGGTCAAGGTTTGTGAGTGTGATCAAGGCATGCAAGGAAACTAGGAGTCATTAGTGAGTTGAATGCTCCTAGAAGAGTAAAAACATTGACTTAAGAGATTGTAGAGTGACTGTCAGCAAGGATTGCATAGTAACTATGAGAAAATATTGTGTAGACACCGTGAGCATGGATTGCATAGCCAATGTGAGCAATGCTTGTGCAGTGAATGTGAGCAAGGATTGTGTAGTGACTATGAGCAAGGATTGCGTAGTCACTATCTCTAAGAACTGTATAATTACTGTAAACAATTGGTGCACTTGCTTGAGCTCTAGGAGTGCACACTTAACTGTCAGTCTCGAAGTATGCTTTGCCTAGTGGCAAGGAGTGTGCTTCATTGTCTTGGAGAAGTCTGTAAGTACTGCTTGGAAGAGATGTGCAAGTGCTAGGCATGTAGAGAAAGTACCTTTGACACTTTTATTTCCTTAAGGAATACGTGAACACATAGATGACATAACTAAGCATTACATTAATGGCTTGAAATGAAGGATTGTATGACCATAAGGAGGATACAAAATTTGAATATAGGAGCAATTTTGGAGGGGGTTGTAGGAGCTACAACACCTTCACGCTTGCCATGGTAATTAAACCTCATAACTGACATGCATAAAAAATCACTAGCACATCAATCAGAATGAGCACTAATACACAAAAAATTAGAATTATACCATTCTTCATCACTAGTGAATGCACTTAATACATCTTTACTCAAAATATTGAGTAGAGCATCAACCAAAAGGAACAAATTCTCACATATACGATTAGTATTCAAGCAGTTTACTCAACATAACCAATACTCAAGATATCAACATTCCAAATAATTCATCAAGCCATGTTCCATAAATTCAAGTAACATTTAAAATCAACACAACAGGTATTCATGGGAAATTCACTTGCACAAATAAATGAAATGAACACTTATCTTATATCCAAAGCCTGGAAACTGGGATTGAGACTTTAGCTCTCCACCCAACCTTAGAAACACTACAACCAAGAATTTCTTGCAGTATTCACCCCCAATCCATATTATAGATCTTGAGGAGTGCTTAAATTGTAAAAATCAGTACTTCTAACAAAAGCAGGGCCTCCAAAGGTAACCCATCTTTAGCCACCATCGAGTAAGAAGTTAACACAAGGAGCAATAATTCATTTCCCTAAAGTTTTATCAATATCTCCTAGTTGTTATATAACAAATATTGTTATCTTAGTCAATCGCAACTCTGAGGTTCATCCTAGCATAATAATTCACAATTCAATACCAAAATGAGAGTTTTTTTAGCTTTCAGGAAGGTTCATCAATAGACATGGTACCATGGGAGTATGTAAATAATTAGGTAGTTCTTTAGTGAAGGCAAGCACTAGTGCTTCAACCCCAAGGAAACACCTCGTGGTTCATCAACCTCACAAGTACTTGAGTGTCTCCACCTCTTGGCTAGTAAGTTCATCAATTTGCAAACCTCCAATTTGGTTCTTTAGACCTTAGCAATCCACTACTGTGTAATTCTGACACAACAAACCATACACAATGGTTTAATCAGTTGCACGACCAGAGAATGAATTCTCTTTATCAAAATGAACTTTGTTCCAAATATAAAAAAAAATGACCATAATAAAGCTGAACTGAGTTCTCTTTATCAAAATGAACTTTGTTCCAAATATAAAAAAAATGACCATAATAAAGCTGAACTGAGTAGCACAACACGAAAAGACAAACCCCCTCTACTCCCATCACTAATCTCTTAAATAGTTTTCTTCTAATCCTCTAATTCCAATATTTTCCATTTCCTAGAGGATAGAAATGTCAACCTCTTTCGTCATGCACATAGGTGATTTCGTCTTTCGTTGTGTATAGAGGTAATTCTCTTTTTCATTAATTTCACCCACTAAGGCTACCACTACCATTTCTAGCTACGTGGGAATGACCTTTTCATTTCCCTATCCGTATGTCAATGCAACCCGATTTCCATTTAATTCCCACTCTCTTCCTTGTTTTTCCACGGAGTCAGTACGATTCGCGACTATTCTTTATTGTGCAACCAGTTCATTAAAGCACAAAATATGGCATTAATATTAATTTGGTCTTAGTAAGTAAATCTCCCTCCCCAAACTATGGAAAATGTGTCCCAATTTCTCAATCATTTTAATTTAAAAAAATAGGTATAATATTTATAATAAAAGGGAATTTACGAAGTTATGACACAACTAATGGAAGAAAAGCAAAGAAATGCGAAGAAGAGAAATAATACAATCTTCTAACAAAGATATCAATTTATCTAGATTTTTCCAGAGGCTATTTTTGGTGGTTATTTTTACCTCTAAATAAAAAAGTGGTGCTACAAATAACACTTTTTTTGGTGCAGTGGTTAAAATTGCCACTAGTTTAACTCAATTTTTTGGTAGAGTGGTTAAAATTACCACTAGTTTAACTCCCACATAAAAAAAGTGATGATACCAATAACACCACTTTTATTTTTGAAATTAAAATTAAAGATTAATGTAAATTATGGCCTTAACAATTAATACCATCAAAAATAAAAAATAAAAAGAGCCAAGAATTAACTCTAAATGTAAAATAATATTACTTAATTTTTTTATTTTTTATTTTTAATAATTTTAATTAAAAATATTTTAAATAAAATTTTTTCATTATTGAGAAAAAATCCAAACCTTTCTATTTTTTAACTACAAAGAAAATTTAAAATTTGTTTTAGATTAAAAGGCCAATAATTAAAAATAAATTAATCTAAAAAACACTATTAAATATAATTAATTTTTTAAATACCTATTAATAATTTTAAAATTTTTAACATTAAAAAAATCTTAAAAGCAAATTCTTTTTATATTATTTCAGCAACTACTTCTTCAACCAACTTAAAACAAATTAAACTTTTTAAAAACCATTTAAAAAAAAAAAACATTCTCGAGGTAATATCATTTTGACGTTCAATTTAGAATTTAACCCTAATAACTGTGTTAGGTTTGAAAATGACGTTCAATTAGGAATTTAACCCTAAAATTTTATAATACTTGTGTTAAGTTAAAAGTGCCAAGATAAAGCTAGGCCCAGGCTCATGATAGAAACATATACAATACGTCTGGCTCACATGGCGATGGAGCCTCGCACAGTTTCATAGATTTGAATTATATTAAACGTTATCCAGCTATAATTCTTTTGTAGATTTGACCTTCATGAAGGGAGATATAGCCCGCGGCAATTATAAACAACTATATTGTAATCTAGGTGTATTACATCCAAAGAACCCACCCATAAGTGTACGACAAGAATGTGAATTCAGCCATGGAGTTGTAAGCTGTACGTGATTGCAAAATACTAAAAATATACACACATTTTCTACTATGTATAACAGGTAAGTCTCAAACTGTAGTTACTGCCATACTATTTTCTTGAAAAGCAAGATTAGGTTTCTAAAAAAGTGTTGCGGCTTTCTACTCTGAAGTTGTCTCATCATTTACTTCAAAATTAGCGAGATTTCCGAGTTTGCAGGTAAAAATATGTTTCCCTTTTTAACCGGTTTATATCTCATTTACTTTTTTTTTCCTTTCTTGTGAAATAGATGTCGTGAGATTATCAACAAAAATGTTAAAATAGTTCTCTGGAACTCTGGAACTTTAGAGGAGAGTAGTATATTATATTAAATTAAAAAGAATTTCAAAAATTAAAAAATATAGCTTATGATTTATTCCATAGTGATGCACACAATTGCCATTCTGAAAATATGTAAATTTGTTAAGATCTATTTACTTAATTCAGATATCACTAAGGTTTTCTAGCTACTATAAAGATTAGATGTAAGATTTATGGCCCAAAGGCAAATTACAACGGAGAGAAAGATGAGATTAAGAGATGTGAGACACAAACCTTCTAAACTGCGGGTGCTTATCTCGACTTTTTGTTTGTTTGTTGTATTTTCGTAGATGCTCTGGATCAGCCTTATTTTTACCGCAGTGCATTAAAAAGAAAAGAGTATTCCATGAATTTTTCTTATTATAAAATAATTATTGAAAAAGTTACAAGCTAATAGTTATTTACTAGTTCTAGTATAGTTGTATTTGAAGGATGCACTCAGTACTAAGTACATGAATGGTAATTTTTGGGGAATGTTTAATAGCGATGATTTCTTTGTCTAGGTGTTAGATTTTATTTTTGATGTGGATAATGATATAAATTGATTTTTTTAAGATGGGAATGTATAGGTTCATATTTATTATATTTTGAAAATGATTAGTTAATAAAGATTACATGTTGATGATGAGTTAATTATTTTGTAAATTGTAAAATTTGTTTAATTTTGACATTTTTCAATTTCATGGTTTTAGGAATAATGTGTTGTAGATATGTCTAATGGAAATCAATTAGAGGCAAGGATACACAAATACTTAAAAAGAAATTAGTAATCATTACTGGATTTATTATTCAAATAGTTCACAATTGGTTGAAAGTGAAGTTAGTAAATAAAAATGTGTGCCCATCATAAATAAAATATTTAGTGAAAATAAGTTATACAGAAGTAGTTAAACATGTGATTACATGTTTAAGAAATATGTATGTAGTAGATTATTGTATTCAAATAAATTATAAAAAAAGATAGTAGTTAAATTCTTGAAATTTAAAAAATAACTCCATCTTATTTAATGGTGGTTGAGATACACATCATTTTAACCATATGGTATTTTTAGTTTCTTTTACATGTTAAAATTTATGTACATAATCAAAACTATTAACTCCCAAAAATTGAAAAGCTCTATAAAATCTTAAAAGTATAATTGTATGTTATAGCAAAACACATACCCTAACTTAAAAAAAAAAGAAACAGATTAAAAAAAGTTGAAATGCAAAAATAATTTAAAAAATTTCTAAATAAAAAAAACTAGCACTCACAAATTTACATAAAATATTTTAATTTACATTAAAAT
>APFE030723889.1:43318-77811 GCA_000404065.3 Pinus taeda
TGATACAACTAAATGGAAGAAAGGCAAAGAAATGCCAAGAAGAGAAATAATACAATTTTATAACAAAGATACCAACTTATCTAGAACATTATCAAGTTCAGGCTATTTTTGGTGGTTATTTTTACCTCTAAATAAAAAAGTGGTGCTACAAATAACACTTTTTTTGGTGCAGTGGTTAAAATTGCCACTAGTTTAACTCAATTTTTTGGTAGAGTGGTTAAAATTACCACTAGTTTAACTCCCACATAAAAAAAGTGATGATACCAATAACACCACTTTTATTTTTGAAATTAAAATTAAAGATTAATGTAAATTATGGCCTTAACAATTAATACCATCAAAAATAAAAAATAAAAAAAAGCCAAGATTAACTCTAAATGTAAAATAATATTACTTAATTTTTTTATTTTTTATTTTATTTATTATTAAAAAATATTTTAATAAAATTTTCTATTAGAGAAAAATCCAAACCTTTCTATTTTTTAAAACTACAAGAAAATTTAAATTGTTTTAGATTAAAAAAGGCCAAATTAATTAAAATAAATTAAATCTTAAAAAAACACTATTAAAAATATAATTAAAATTTAATACCATTTAAATAATTTTAAAAATTATTAACATTAAAAAAATCTTAAAAGCAAATTCTTTTTATATTATTTCAGCAACTACTTCTTCAACCAACTTAAAACAAATTAAACTTTTTAAAAACCATTTAAAAAAAAAAAACATTCTCGAGGTAATATCATTTTGACGTTCAATTTAGAATTTAACCCTAATAACTGTGTTAGGTTTGAAAATGACGTTCAATTAGGAATTTAACCCTAAAATTTTATAATACTTGTGTTAAGTTAAAAGTGCCAAGATAAAGCTAGGCCCAGGCTCATGATAGAAACATATACAATACGTCTGGCTCACATGGCGATGGAGCCTCGCACAGTTTCATAGATTTGAATTATATTAAACGTTATCCAGCTATAATTCTTTTGTAGATTTGACCTTCATGAAGGGAGATATAGCCCGCGGCAATTATAAACAACTATATTGTAATCTAGGTGTATTACATCCAAAGAACCCACCCATAAGTGTACGACAAGAATGTGAATTCAGCCATGGAGTTGTAAGCTGTACGTGATTGCAAAATACTAAAAATATACACACATTTTCTACTATGTATAACAGGTAAGTCTCAAACTGTAGTTACTGCCATACTATTTTCTTGAAAAGCAAGATTAGGTTTCTAAAAAAGTGTTGCGGCTTTCTACTCTGAAGTTGTCTCATCATTTACTTCAAAATTAGCGAGATTTCCGAGTTTGCAGGTAAAAATATGTTTCCCTTTTTAACCGGTTTATATCTCATTTACTTTTTTTTTCCTTTCTTGTGAAATAGATGTCGTGAGATTATCAACAAAAATGTTAAAATAGTTCTCTGGAACTCTGGAACTTTAGAGGAGAGTAGTATATTATATTAAATTAAAAAGAATTTCAAAAATTAAAAAATATAGCTTATGATTTATTCCATAGTGATGCACACAATTGCCATTCTGAAAATATGTAAATTTGTTAAGATCTATTTACTTAATTCAGATATCACTAAGGTTTTCTAGCTACTATAAAGATTAGATGTAAGATTTATGGCCCAAAGGCAAATTACAACGGAGAGAAAGATGAGATTAAGAGATGTGAGACACAAACCTTCTAAACTGCGGGTGCTTATCTCGACTTTTTGTTTGTTTGTTGTATTTTCGTAGATGCTCTGGATCAGCCTTATTTTTACCGCAGTGCATTAAAAAGAAAAGAGTATTCCATGAATTTTTCTTATTATAAAATAATTATTGAAAAAGTTACAAGCTAATAGTTATTTACTAGTTCTAGTATAGTTGTATTTGAAGGATGCACTCAGTACTAAGTACATGAATGGTAATTTTTGGGGAATGTTTAATAGCGATGATTTCTTTGTCTAGGTGTTAGATTTTATTTTTGATGTGGATAATGATATAAATTGATTTTTTTAAGATGGGAATGTATAGGTTCATATTTATTATATTTTGAAAATGATTAGTTAATAAAGATTACATGTTGATGATGAGTTAATTATTTTGTAAATTGTAAAATTTGTTTAATTTTGACATTTTTCAATTTCATGGTTTTAGGAATAATGTGTTGTAGATATGTCTAATGGAAATCAATTAGAGGCAAGGATACACAAATACTTAAAAAGAAATTAGTAATCATTACTGGATTTATTATTCAAATAGTTCACAATTGGTTGAAAGTGAAGTTAGTAAATAAAAATGTGTGCCCATCATAAATAAAATATTTAGTGAAAATAAGTTATACAGAAGTAGTTAAACATGTGATTACATGTTTAAGAAATATGTATGTAGTAGATTATTGTATTCAAATAAATTATAAAAAAAGATAGTAGTTAAATTCTTGAAATTTAAAAAATAACTCCATCTTATTTAATGGTGGTTGAGATACACATCATTTTAACCATATGGTATTTTTAGTTTCTTTTACATGTTAAAATTTATGTACATAATCAAAACTATTAACTCCCAAAAATTGAAAAGCTCTATAAAATCTTAAAAGTATAATTGTATGTTATAGCAAAACACATACCCTAACTTAAAAAAAAAAGAAACAGATTAAAAAAAGTTGAAATGCAAAAATAATTTAAAAAATTTCTAAATAAAAAAAACTAGCACTCACAAATTTACATAAAATATTTTAATTTACATTAAAATAAAATTAAAATAAAAAACATGAAAAAATACCAAAACATGGTAAAATTTTCATTTAACAAACGGGAGGAATATTGAAATTCCTGGCGAGGCCCCGTCCGGACCGTTCCCAAATCCCCTCTCAGCCGCCTGGTGGGTGGCCGCTTCTCCAAGTATGAGTTTGTTAGGGTAGCGGCTCACATGGTGGAAGAAGCACGTAAAAGGGTAAGTTCATAAATTTACGAGGTTGTCATACGCGAACAATGATACAACATTCCTCAATCTACACTCCTCAATCTCTCAGATTCTGAGATGGATGTGGCCGCCATTTGTCTTCTCAATAAAGGTATGATTTTTTCTAACGGCCTCCGCTCTAATTCAACTCAGATATTATTAATAAGGTTACGCAAAATTTACGCTATAATATAGCCCATCAGTAGTAACGTTACCCTGAACCAACATATCTAAACGGAATTTGAATTTGGAATGGAATATTATCATCCTCTATGCCGATAAAGACAATGCAACAAATTCCGAATATAACTCGGAAATGATGGAATTCTATCCTGTGGAATTCTATCGTGTGGAAAAGTTATTCATTTTATTATTAATTTTTATTATTTGGCAATCACATGGGACTATAATAATCAGTTTGATGTATTTGACATTAGTTGGTCTTTATGTTTCAGATTTTTTTTCTTTAGTGTTTGTTATATTGAGGTTAATCCATTCTCATTCAACTTCACCGTCTTATTTGGCCTCTTCTTGAGGTAGAAGAGGCTGCACTATATGATGTTCTGGGTTTAGGTAGTTCATTTTTTTGAAATGTTTTGTACTAGGGAACTAATGTTAACATTTATTTGAGTTCCTATGGTTTCACATAATTGCATGGAGCTTATTCAGGTTTATTTGGTTTATTTGATATGTCATAGGTAGTTGCATGAAGCACCTACGGGATTAGAGGTGTATGTATGTATGCAGATCTAAGTGGATGGATGCTTTAGGACTCTTGCTAAGACTGAATCGACATTCTGAGCCGTCTGAGAATCAATCACAGACTGTACACAATTGGTTTTCTTTCCACGTAGTCAACAGGCCTTCTACACACTCTATGGTCGGATGAGAGGCCTTTTTCCTGCCTTTGGCTAATTGTTGGGTGAGCATCCATTCCCTTCTCTCTCTCCTTTTATAACTATCATAAAAATGGGTCAACCCACCCCACCTCACCATAAAGAAAGCCGAAGCTTCACCTCAACAACTGGATTGGGATTATTGGATTGAGAGGCGAGGTAAACGTAGAATGGACTAGGGACTCGTCAATGCCAACCAAGAGGATATCAGGCCCAGAAAGGAGGTACCGATTAACGATAGATGTACCCAGACCCGCATTACCCACCAGACTAGGAGGGAACACCCCTACTGCAGGATCTTCACTAAGGAAGAACCCTAAGGCATGTTAAAGTTAGGTAGATTCAGATGGTTGCTACTTTTGCTTCTCTGACACGAAGGTGCATCTCAAAATCACCAAATTGACATGTTGAATCGACATAGTTAGGGTGTGATTCAAAAAGTTCTCGCTATTGGGAATGGACTGTTGTTGGTGAGCTACAAGTGTCGCTATCTTCAGCCTCCATCCTAACTAGATCTGCTACAAAAACAAAGCTAGATAAATATACTCGGAACCATAGACCTTGAGCTCACTAAGCGCTATGGAACATTTGATCATTACCCGTTGCTATCTCTTGATACTTGTCTCTCTTCTATACCTTTAGGCGGGAATTAGTATGTTTAGGCAAAAGAGGAAGCTTCAATCGCTTCTCGTACTAAGGACATCTAGGAGCATGTGAAATTACATTTCAGAATGCCCCGACTCCCCTTCCATCCATATAAGCCTGGGTTTATTCAGTTCCTTCAGGCAAGGGAGAGATCACTTGATTTATGGGGTTGCTAGCCTTGCCATGCCCCCCAACAATATTTCATAGGCCAATAAAGCCATAAAAGGTGAGAGAGGTGGAGCAGGATTTTCTTATCTATGCGAGCAATGACAGGCAAAGGAACAGAATGTGGAGCAGCATGGCTTATTATCAGAACATAACAGTAAGGTAATATTACATCTATTTGGGAACCTATGACATTTGTGCTTGTTAAGCTGGTTAGTCTAATTTGATGAAGGTTAATGCAAATCAGATCATTTATATGTGTTCCTTGCTAATATTTCATTGTGAACACATCTAATTTGATTCAACATTATCCATGCAGAGTCGTGATACGTGTGATATGTGTAAGTTACTATTATTGTTATATAATAAGGTTGATGTCAATAAAGTTCTATTGTCTAAAAATCAATTAGTAGTGACTTGAGTGCTTCCACTTTTGGTTTTTCTTCATCTCAATTTTGTTGGTGTATATCAAGTAAGTAGAAGCATTACTGATTAAACTCTATATACATGATTTCCCTAGGACATTTTTTGACCAGCCACTCTATTTCTTTTTCTTTCAAGCTCCCATAGGAACGTTGTATCTTTTTGGAAAGTCTTATCGTTTTTCCCTAGTGAGAGAATGCCTGGAATGTGAGCGTTGCCATGCCTTAGGTAACAAATACCTAATAGCTACAATGAAGAGGGATTTTTTTTACTTTTTTTGTTTTTTTCCCCAGCAGTGGTTTGCTACCTCTCCCACCTAGTGCCATGATATGTAATACCCTGACAGTGTTGCAAGGTTTAATGCAGCGGTGGAGACAAACCCCTTCGTGACTGAACCGAAAGCTTGTGAAACCCAATTAGGCCCTACTTATTATCATTTTGGCTAAATGGAAAACTGAATCTTTGAGGACAGAGTTTCTCTGGTTTTTGAGGCCCTACTTATTACCATTTTGGCTAAATGGAATCCAACTTTTTTTGGTTGTTTTTCTGAACCCTCAACCTGTTCTTTTTGTTCATGGCTAAGTGTTGGTTCAAAATGGATTCTACAACCTAGAACCAGGCCTCAACCTATTATTTTTGTTCATGGACATGATCTCTAGAGACATTGGCATTTTGAAGGCTTTCCTGACTGCTATTTTTCATATTTATCACCCTGCTAAGTGATGGTTCAACATGGATTCTACATCTTGGAACAAAGCCAATTTTGGGGTAGCTCTGATCATTAGTAAACCAGAGAGCCAGACCCTATGAAAACATAGTGATGCCATGGCAAACCAATACCAAAAAAAGTAGCTTTGTTGAGTAATCAATCCCATGATTGTTGGAGCTTTTCAATATCTTCACGGGTTGCTTCTCAATTGTTTGTTTTAAATCATCTGATATGGATAAGACCCAAGAGGGTTGGGTTTCACATGAGCCCTGAGATTTTAGAGACAAAGCATATATCACTTTAGTACGATATGGTAAGATTGTTACATAATGAGGGAGGGCCAATTAGGTTTTCTTACCGAGCGATGTGGTTATCATCTCGCTTAGCTGTGACTAATTGGACCTAACTGAAACAGAGCTTTTCTTCTTGTGTGCTAGGGGCTCTAGGTCAAGCAATGATGTGGGGCTTCCATCCTATTTATTCTCTATGCTCACTCTTGGGAGGTCCCTTTTCAAATTCTCAGGAGAATATATTTATGTTGGGGAGGCCTAGGGAAAAAACCCCATTATGAGATTTCAAAATTTTCAAAAGATCATCGTATCCATACTATATAGGATGGGTTCAATTAAGTGTCATAAAATATGGAGATATACAAATCAGGTTAAATGTTAATATCTAAATAGGTTCGACCTCTGATTAAGGTCAAAATTTCAGAGGCTCGGATTAGGACCTCAAAAAAGATATGGCTTAATAGCGTTGCTCATTCACCCATGGTCTAACTCCTTATTTTTTAAGAAGAGAAGCTCTCAATCTCCTATCTTGAGATATATATTTAGTTACAATAGTGAGTCCAAGTGGAAACAATTAGAAGAACCTAGCAAAAGCAACATCTTCTCTCTATTTTCTACTTTCCATGATTACAATAAAGTTAGGCATACTGTGATCTCTTGCGTTCTTCACATTTGATTGAGGTAAGACCTAGCTCCATTATCTCCTTTGGTTGAGGCAACAAGCAACTGGAAGAGATTTTTCTTCTAATTCTTGTATGATCTTTCTTGTTATCATTATTCCTTGCATAAATGAACTATAAGTATTGTGTCACTTATAGTATTATAGCTTGTTGAGTGGCATCTATTCCCTTGCATGCATTGTCTTAAGTAATTTCAGAGTGGAGAATCAAGCTCTAAATTCAGAGCTGCCTTGATAATGACAACTCGAATTCAATAGCGAGGAGTTAAAGATTGCTTGCTTTCATTCGTTATTATACTCTTTTCGAGTTTACTATTGGACAAGATACAATAAAAAGCAATTAGAAATTGTTTTTGAATCTAATACTCAGCTGACCATGTGTACTGAAATTCACTCTCTAATAAATATACTTCTAATACTCAGAGAATCAGTGGATGCCACACACTATGGATAGGATTGGATACAAGATTGTTCACCCTGTTATTTTTCCCCCTCTGGATTGCATAAATGAGCTATAATTATTTTGTCACTTACAGTATGGACCTCAAGACAATTACCATATTGATGACATGCCCTTTAAGTATTTCCTTCCTTATATAAGATTTTCTTCCCTCAATGAAATCTTAGATGGATTGTGTATATAGAAACGAAAACCTTATACTTCGCAATGCCGCATGCAACTTTGATATGTGCACTGCATTACTGCAAATTCTAGGAAAATTCTTAGCTAGTGGTTTTGGCATTTTGTCAGGTATTATTACTATCGAATCTGTGTAATAGCCTACCTCTAATGCCCTAATATTTGGCTAAACTATAACCTTTCATACACTTGGTCTAACTGATTGATTCTCTCTCTCCAACCTTTCTTATACCAATTTAACTTAGGTTTATGCCATTTGTCTTTATACCCAAACACTAGTTGTATAGTCTAAGTTAGGTGCTTAGCAATTGCATGGTTAAACTGCCACCCTGAAGCCTAAACATCATCCTCATTGATCCACACGATTCAATGAGATTCATATATGTTAGCCCGGAATTAGAAAAACCAATCATTTTCTCATCACTATGGACACTCATTTCAGTGGTCGACCATAACTCTGATTGTTTGCAATATGAAAAACCTATCAATATGATGATTACTAACTAATTAGTGCACTATAGGATGGTTAGGATTGGTTTGTATGGTGATTTCTTAGGTCATATTAGCTGTAGTTCACATAGCTATAGGATCTTGGCTTTACATCAAGAATTATGCATCTTTCTTTATAAGGGAGTTCTTTGGTTACTATGTTGAATTCTGCAACATAGGTTTCCTCAGAAATATCTTGTTAGAATAGTTCTCAT
Organism: Pinus taeda; assembly: GCA_000404065.3. Taxonomy (NCBI): domain Eukaryota; kingdom Viridiplantae; phylum Streptophyta; class Pinopsida; order Pinales; family Pinaceae; genus Pinus; species Pinus taeda. Next base: position 51,426 of record APFE030723889.1, read on the forward strand.
TAATTACAGCTTTAAAGAAATTCACTATTTCATTAATCTAGCACACTAATCATCAATTCATGCACTAATAATCAATACCTTTTTTATTGAATGTATTTTACTGAAACTATTCACTGGATGTCCACATTGGCAACCTGAACAACTCAGTACACATTTCCATTTCCAAAGGTACACAACAATTACTTCTCGTTCTGCATCGAGTTTCGTTAATGCTCACATTGGCAATTTGAGCAGCTGAGTAGACATTTCCACTTGCAATCTGAAAGTACACAACAATTACTTCCTACACAACAATTACTTCATGTTCTACATCGAGTTTCATTGGTCAACTTCTTGTTATGATTATGTGACTCATAATTGCATTGCATTTTTTAAACACACTTGGGAAGGAAGAGAAATATGAAAGATAAAACATGAGAGTAAAATTTTTATTAACAAATTATTTACATTTATAGTACATGTTATGACCGTTGGGTTCCACATCCCAAGGTCTCTTGGACTCCTTTTGTCCATTTGGCTTCCACACTAACCCATTGAGGATTAGGTGTCCAACATTCCCCCCCTTAATCCGAAGGGTTATGTATGAGTCCAAGAAGAGAGGTGTAATACAAAATGTGCAAAAATGCATGGCAACACTAGGTTGAATGTGCTCTCTAAAATGTTGGTATAAAGGGCAGTGGTTTAAGGATGACCACCAACACTGGAACGCTTAGTGCAGTTCCCGGAACTCTTCTAAAACTGGCAAGAGGCTGAAATCTTCTGCTAGAGGAAGTGTTGCTATTGTTTTGAAGAGAGAAACCTTCAACCATGAAAGGGAGGTCTCACCTCACGAAAAAGGGAGAACTTCAATCTGAAAAAGGGAAGTCTCAACCTGTGATGCTTTAAGGATGACCAACAACTCTGGAATGCTTAATGCAATTCTTGAAACTCTTCCGAAACTGGCAAGAAGCTAGGGTCTTCTGCTAGAGGAAGTGTTCTCAATTTTGTTCCTGGAATTCTTCCGAAACTGGCAAGAAGCTGAAGTCTTCTGGTAGAGGAAGTGTCCCAGATTGCCAACTGAAGGCATGTTCATGGGCATATTTGTTTCTGGCTACAACTCTGAAACTGGTGTGGCAGGTTATGGCTCAGGATCGCTTGATGTGACTTTGAATCTTGTAGATGACCATCATTTCTCCCCCTATCAGATACAAGGTGGGATGATGGAGAAAACTCAACTACAAGATTGTTCAATACTCTAGAACAAGTTATAACATGTGATTGGAATATCTTCTTGGTTGTTGATGTCCATTGCCAAGAAGCGATCCATCCAAGATGAATCTTTGTTCTTGAAGGACGTTTATTTCTGAAGCATTTGCTTGAAGAATGACTGGTTTTATGACAGTGCTTACATGGATGAAGATCAAAACAATGATCTTTCAAATGGCCAACTCGATCACAGTGTTGGCATTTAACAATCTGTTGTTGTTGTTGTTGCTGTGGAAGAGGGGCAAAGTCTGGAACAGCTAGAGGTGAATTGTCATGAATGAATCCAGCACTCTGAAACTGAATGGGCTTTGAGTAGTCTGGAATATGAAAGAATAAGTCCTTTTCATATCCAAGACCAGTTATGTGCTTGTTGTGGACAAGTTGTTCCCAAGATCTGATGATGGGCTCGAGAAGTGCAGACTGAGTTTCTGCATTTGCATGTACAACTACTGCTTTATTGGGTACTAAATCTGAACCAACTGTAACATTATTGACTTGCTTCTGATGGGTTGTAGTCTCAATGCTCTGAACAGAAACATGTTCAGAATGACTCTTCTATTTTAGTTCTTCTTGCTGTAGCTGAGTTTCGAGTTGCAAAAAATCAATTTTTTCTTGTGCGTTTTGTAGACAGGCCTGAATGTCTATGAGAGAAACTTTGTTGAATTTTAATGTATCATGATTAGTAGATGATATCAAAGTTTTGAGGAAATCTAATACTTCACTGATTCTGGCCATTTTTTACTCAATGTCAAATTTACACCTTAAAAAACTGATCACAACTACTATTCAATGCAAAAAAGTAATACCCACTCACAGTACACAGTAATATCCTTTATAAATGTGCAGCAAATGAATCAAGGAATCAAGGCAAAGAAGTGTTGTATTGATAATGGAACCTGGAACAATTGCGAGTTTGCACAGTAATAAGGATAAGTTTGTTCCCAGAAATTTTTCCTCAACACACAACAGGCAACTATGATTGATCTGCAAATGTCTTTGAAACCAACTCAGCTCCTTTAAGATAAGCTACTACAGGTATACATAGGCACGGTCCCAAGGAAGTGTCCAAATCGAAAGTATGCATATAAAAATGGCCCTATTTTATGAATTTTGTCTTCTCTTTGACACCTAGAACACCAACTAATAGAACTTGATTTGAAGATGCTTTGAAACCAACTTTTCCTGTTTGGATAAGCTACAACCAACTCAACCTCTTGAAATAGGCTCCTCTTTGTCTAGAGTTGGCAACACTAACAAGTGCTACTCGACCCCTTCGAAATTATAAGTCTACTATTAATTCTCGAACATATGATCAGTGGCTCCTTGGCCTACTGTGAAATTCCTTTTGGAAAAGTTCCAAAATAGCTCTAAGTTTTTCTGAGTTTGATGGGATTTTTCAGTGAGGAGTTTAGTTAAACACTTTGATGATAGACAGCTGTAACTATATTATTGAGTTTTACTCCAAATTGAGATGCACAGTGAAAGTATAATGCCTCCAAAAACCTCTCAATCAGCAATATGATATATTCAATGATTTCACCATTAAATTAAATCACCGTTGAGCACATTACATCAGTCACTGGGAGTAATTTACTCACTAGAAACAGCATAGAAGATACTAGCCATGCATCTCTACTGATTTCTGAACTTACAAATAAGAGTTTACAGTACAAAATAAGAAACTGGAACCTGTTGCAGCCCTTTAATCATATCATCATTGTCCCCAAAGAAATGTAGTGGATATCTAGTATGTAAGTAGCAAGATATTCTTCAGTAATTTTATCAAGTTCCCCACGTGACTTTCAACCATACAAGTTCCCAACTATAATATTTATTAACCAGTTACAACCTCTAAAGGAGCACTAAATACATGCATAATAGCCAGGAAAACTCATGAAATTCAGGGGAATATGCAGGGATTTGTCATAGTTATCTTCTGTGCTGAATCGTTCCACTAAAGCAGAAACATTCCCTCTGTACCCACGCTCAGCAAGACAATAAATGTGGTCCATATATCACTGATATCGACTTCCTTGTAGACAAATATTACTCCCAACAAGTAGAAAATGACCCACAACCTCTATATGGTCATGGTTATTGAGCCTTGCAAGCCCAGAACTTGACCATTGCAAGCGTACATGCCCAACATCAAATTTGGAAATGACTATGGCAGTTAATGTCTTCAGCAGCAGAACGCCCATGAAAGCTGGACTTGAGGACCCTCAGGAAGAATTGCACCAGATCAGGATTACTTTGTCTTATAAAAATGTAAAGAATCTTGAAAAAGTTTGTACTAATCTTGTGCGTGGTGCGAAAGATAAATGTCTGAAGGTTAAGGGACCTGTCAAAATGCCAACAAAGGTCCTTAATCATACAACTTGAAAATCTCCTTGTGTAGAATGTATCAACACTTGGGATTGTTTTGAATTACATGTCCACAAAAGAATCACTAATCATTTTGAATTACGTGTTCACTACTACTTCAAGGATCAAATTATCAAGTGGTAATTATAGGAATTGCCACAAGATCTGTGAGATCCAGATATAAGAGAACGAATGGTTTCTATGTCGAGTAGTTTTGAGGTAGGGAACTAAATAGTGATACCAACGGATGTAGTTCAACTCGATCTATTGCTTTAGGGCATATATTGGATGAAGATTGAACTACCTAAGCATGGGATTTTGGAAAATTTCAAGAAGAGAAGCGGATGAATATCATTAAGTAGACTGGAGAAAGATTCAGCCACTTTTTCTACCAATTTCTAGAGGGTGAATCAAAGAAATTACAACTAGAAAATAGCTAATAGGATTAGCTCTGTGTTAAATGTAATGCATAGGCTCGGGAGAAGCAGATGGGTCAAGTTTCAAACATGACAACACAGAGCATTTCAGCATGTGAAGAGAGCGAGAGAGTGCAAGTAACGTAGAAGAGAGCCCTAAAATAGCCAAAGTTAGGTGCAACGTATACAGTGGCAGAGATCAGGTAGGAGAAGCAGCAGATTTCTGGCAGACAATGAATTAATGGAGTGTTATAGGTAATGGGCAGAACTGGCAGGTTTGCACACAGTGAAATGCTTTATAAGGTCGAAATTCTCCTCAATTCTGATTAGGAGAAAGCAGAACTGACATATATATAGAGACCATAAAACAAGTGGCTCAAATTAGAGTAGGACCAGCAATCGCCTGCTCTGATACCATGTTAAACACACATGGGCAGAAAGAGAAATATGAAAGATAAAACATGAGAGTACAATTTTTATTAACAAATTATTTACATTTATAGTACATGTTGTGATCGTTGGGTTCCACATCCCAAGGTCTCTTGGACTCCTTTTGTCCATTCAGCTTCCACACTAACCCATTGAGGATTAGTTGTCCAACAACATTACTAAACATATAATTGCATTGAACAATTAGTGGTCATCATGTCTAATTTATCTGAAAAAGACAAATTGGAATTAGTCTTGGATGAACACCACTTATTTCGTGTGAACGATTTCTTATATCTGATTGAAGATTATTTATTCGATAGTTTATAAGTTTGACTAGATTTTAGATACACAACGGTAGAGCTAAGAAAAGGACCAATAGAGTATTTTAGAAACTGTCTATAAAAACAAGATAGAGAAGAAATTTTGTCTTACGAACATGAACTGAATGAAGAGTCACTAAAAGAAGTGCACAACATTAGCAATTGTGAATTGGATTTAGACAAAATGTCTAGATCAGCGTCGACCAATATACCGCCAAAATCTACAGGTCTATGGGGAGATATTTTCTATATCCATTGGCTATCAAATTGGATGAAAATTCCAATTATGGTTTGGTCCAAAATGAACATGAGAATTTATGTGCACTTCAATTCAAGCGTTGGAACAAATAGTCGTGACATATTATTCCATCATGAGGATCCTGTGAATGGGAAATTTGTAACCTTTGGTTTGTAGGCTAGACTCTACAATGAATTGTAACTTCCGGCAGCAAATCAACACCTCATATGAACAAATGAACTTATCCAGTAAACAAGATAACATAGAAACATGTTGTCTTCGAAGTAAAAAAGATACAAGTGAAATAAAGATATCTCATGCTGAGGCTGAAACATCTGATGCAGAAATCGAGACAAACACTGAGGACATTACGATGTTTCATTTAGCACATTCTTTAAAGAACAATACTAAAACACAACCTAAAACACAATTTCAACTTGTTGGAAGTCAATTAAAACCATCTTGTAACTTAAGAAAGCACAAAAGAAGTTCATCTTTGCGTGTGCTTAAGGACATTGCTCGGAAAAAATTGAAAAGGAAAAAAGTAGGCCTTGGATATAACAAAATCACAATGAAACAAGAAGTAGTTCTAGAAAACCTAGAACATGTTAGTGACACAATGAGATTTCAGTCACTTGGACACTTGAAAAAACACATTAGGAATAGAGCACAAACAAAAATTGTAACTTCTTGTGCCTCAAGCAAACAGACAAAAAGTTTGTCTCTGCATTTGATTAAAGGTGTTATTCGGAAAAAAAAAATGAAAACATAGAAAATAAAATTTGCATACAACACAAAAAAAATGAAATAAGACATGGTCATAGAAAATTTGGATTGCTATGCATTTGCAACAACATGAAAGGATATTTCAAGATAGACAAAGAGATCAAGAAAATCTGATACATTGATTCAATCAAGATCAATGAACAAACCAATAGAATTGTCAAAGTTTGAACATAAATATTAAACACAAATAACTCACACACCTATTTTCGATTGTTCATCATGTGAAAGAACTTTTTTCAAAAGAGACATTTTCTTGGTGAAGCAATTAGATCAAACAACACAAGAAAATAATATTACAAAACTATCAACTAGTTTCGAGAATGTCAGACCTAGTGCTGCAAATGCCTATATTTGTAAACATTGTAAAAAAGCATTTGAAGATGAAACAATTGCTAAATATGTAGTTCCTGAACATATACGAAACAATGCCACTAGGGCACTCAAACAACTCACTGAACTAGAATAAAGACTAGTTGCATTAATATTTCCCTTCCTGCAGATAAAGGAAATGGGCCATCGACATAAAAAGATGCAACTAGGCTTAACTAGAGGGGTCATCAATGTCCCCACTAACATTTCTAGAATTCAATCTGCATTGCTTGAAACTATAAAAGACACTGACATAGTGGCCACTTTTGTCAAAAAGAGTTTAAGATTCAAAAGTTCTTATGCATTTGGCCGAGTTCAGGTTCAAAAAGTAATGAAAACATCAAAACAATTGTGCAAAAGTATGCTTTACAAGCTGGAGAACGCTACCATATATCAAAATTAGAAGGAAGCATTTCTACAAAACCAAGAAGCATATGAAAGTTCAAGTGAAGCTAAAGATAGTGAACATGATAAGTAAGAAAATGATAAACCAATGACAAAAACATTGGTTCATGGATTCATTGATGCACATACTATCCATGACCTTGTAAATAAACAAATTAATTTTGCACCTGCTGTAGGATACATGCCATTAAGGATTTTCAAATATAAGTACTCAGAAGAGATGAGTTTTCCATCACTTTTCTATAGCAACAAACACCCGAGCGATATCTCCAAAAAGTTTATGTATCAAAAGATTTATCAATGGGAAGTCCTTCATAAAACCATGATTTTGCTTATCATACAACTAACGTATTCTATAAAGAAATTTGCATTATCATAAACTAGGTATTGAATACAATGTGGATTAGAATTAGAAAAGGCCAATTAAAGGGCATAAAACTAGTCACAAAAGACATTAAGTCAAAACAAAATCTAGATCGCATTTTAAAGTTTCAAATTGGGTACATGAACTTAAAAATAATTTCCATTTCACCTGACTATCACCAGAAAATGCGCAACAAACTCTATGCAATCATTCAACAACTAGGCCCACCAACTTTCTTTGTATCCTTTAGTAGTGCAGAGCATCGTTGGGATCCTCTAATGAGTGCGTTGAGACACATAAAACAAAACACTAGAAAAACAAGCACAAATGAACTAGACAAAAATGAGCCTTGCTCATTAATAAGAAACGACCATGTTATTTGTGTACGCTACTATAGGTCTAGGAGAGAGGAACTACATCAATTGATATCTCATGGCCACAAGTACTATGGAGAGATCAATGACTACTCATATGTAACAAAATTCCAAAATTGGGGTAGTGGACATGAACATGACTTATTTTAGATGAAATTTGCACCAATCTATGGTCAAAATACAAACATTGAAATAAAAAATTCCGTTAATAAATACTTGTCAACTAATTCATTGCTCATTGCAACGGAACTTAGAGCCCTACAACACCATTGTCACAGAAAAAGTTGTAGGAAGCATAGAAATTCTAATTGCAGATTTAATTTCCCAATACCACCAATGGAGGCAACAAAAATACTTGAGCCTTTTGAATTTGATAACGATAAAACAAAAACACTTGTGAAGCTAATCTTTGAGGGAATAAACAGTACACGATACAATGAAAATGATACTTTTGATAGCTTCTTGGATAGCCTTGGATTAGGACACGACGAATACATACATGCCATCCAATGTATGCTAAATCGAACGACTCTATTATTCAAAGAAACCCAGCTGACACATGGATGAATAACTGTCCACAACACATTCCAGGAATTTGGATTGCAAATATTGACTCCCAATCTGTACTTGATTCATATGCAATTGTGTTACACAGTAATTTGTCACTGTCCTCATTTCAGTCCTTCTACTGTGTCATGTGTTAAATCAACATGTTCATAACTTCCCATTGATGCAAGAATATTAAGCAAATGCTCTCTCTTGCTGCAAATGACCCTTATTCCTTAAGTTTCTTCCTCGTTGCTAATAAGCCATTAATATGCATGATGTTCCCGTGTCCATAACAGTTTCATCACAACTCCGTCGTCGGAGTACATCTGGTTCTTGCGACGGTCGGATTTCTAGACCCGACGCGAGGTAATGAGTTGTGTCCTGCGATGATGAGTCTGCTTGCATTTATTCCCTGCGATGTAGTCGCGAGTAATTAGTTTATGTCCTGCGACAATCCAGATTGAGCGAATTCGTTCGAAAAGTTAGCCTTCTAGATGTCTCCAGACTTGGTTGTTTACATAGGTTGTGTTGCCCTTCCTCCTCCGGTATGGAAGTTCCATCCTTTGTGCTACCTTCCTTGAGGATGAGCTCTCTCTTCCACATTTCATGGGGAATCCTTCTCCTATTAAAGCACTCACCTTTGATGTGATCAACTAGTTGGTAATTCCTTTGATGGAGTAGTGTTGTTAGTGCATTTGAGTTTGATAGATAGCTGGTGTGGGTGTGAGAGTGTGGGATTGTTTATAGCTTGTGGAAGGTTGTGAGGTGCCCTTAACTTTGTGTAAAATCTTATGAGTGAGAGAGAGACATTGTATGTTGGGAGATCCATCTTCAAAGAGTGAATGCTTGAGAAACATATTGCTTGGACTCAGTTGTAAGCTTGCTCTCATTTTATTATGAATACAGTCAATGATGTTTTCCTATGTCTTGCATGTAATTTACTTGATAGCTCATGACTTCTTGACTTTGTGAGTAAATAGATTATTGTTGTTTTCCAGTTACGTGCTTTGTTGTATTTTCTTTGCATTATTTCAGGTTGATCACTCGTTGAGGAGAAGGAAACGGAAACTAGAGCAACGCAACGGAACTTCATTGACCACCGGTTGAGGTAGGCCTCCAACAATGACTGTTTAAGGAAATCTATTGTTGATATGTCTTTGTTGTGACTAGAACCACTCTAGGGCTAGAGGAGTTGCCTCTGTCCGTAGAGGGAACACTTTCCTACATCACAAGCTACAATGTACCGCAATTCCTATATGAAAAAATAAGATAAAACACTTACAAGAAAATTTAGGAACATACGTGAAGATCATCTTAGAAAAAAAATATCATATCATGAATACCATTAGTTCTCTAGGGAAATCTCTGGTCAACTTGCAACAAATGTTTGCACAACAAGCAGTGCATATTGTGTTATCTCTTCCACTAAATTGTAGTTCATGAAAGTGTTTCTTCATCAACACATACGCTGTGGATGAACGTGCATTTGTTCTTGAAAGAAAAATGACATGCAAAAGGAAGCAGATGACTCAGAAGACATAATTTTCCCATCAATCATTGACTATTATATTCTACGACCTATATCTATTGAACTTGTATGTTTAGCAGAATTTGCATCTAGTTATACAAAGGAAGGGAAAAAACTCAGAAAATCAAGTAGACCATATGTCATTCAATGTGTGAGATATCAAAAATACAAGGACATTGGAAATTACTATATAGAACAACTAATGTTATACAATCCCTATCGAGTAAGTGAAATTACGATTGAGCAACATCACACAACTTGGCAATCTGCATATCCTACATTCAAAGAAACAGTGAAGGAAAATGAACAAAATTTCAAATTTGTTACAACAACTACATGGGGTGACATAGATGATGCAATGAATGCAGTAGAAACAGAAACTGAACAAATATTCAACACAAAAAATTTTGAAATCAAATGAAATAGAAACTACAACATTTGTAAAATCGATAGATGACAAATACAAAAACTATGAGTTCCAAAATGATTTGGAACATTTCCAAGATACAAAGAAGTTTTCTATATGATCTACAAGGCCATATGAAATTTCCAAACAACCACAGATACTTGAATACATATATTATTATGAGTTTATGCGATTATTAAATATGTAACAAGTAAGAATAGTCTCTCATGTTGTAACAAAAAAATTGTATAGACCAGATGAACTGATATATTCATTATTAACAGGAGGTGCGGGAACAGGAAAAACACACACAACTAAGTAAATTTTCCAGTAATTAGTACGCACACACAATGAGGAATTGCCTTATAACCCATCACAACTAAAAGGAATAATCGTTGCATACACGAGGAAAGCCTCTTTCAATGTTGGTGGTGTGACATTGCATTTTGCATTCTATTTTCCATTTAACAAAGAAGATTGCCCTTCTCTAAACAACGAAAAACTAGACACATTATTGAAGCACTTCCAATAATTACGTGTACTTCTCATAGATGAGGCATCACTTATTGGTGCAACAACACTATACCAAATTGATAAGTGACTCCGACAAATCTTACACATGCTAACTACATACTTTGGTAATGTTGACATCATATTATGTGGTGATCTCTACTAGGCAAACCCAGTAAGAGACTCTCTCATCTTTGAAAGCCCAAAAATCATCAAAAACATAATTCCATATGACTTTTGGGCAGAGAAAATAAAATGTTATCAATTACACACATTGATGTGTCAAAAAGGCGGATTGTTCATCGATGTTCTAAATATGATGAGATTAAACATGCAAATAGATCAAGATATTGCTTACATAGATGACAATTGCCATAGGACTGCACCTTTAAACCACTTTTCGCATACATTTTCTATTGAAACAAGGATGTCCATACTCACAATGAAAAAATTCTTTCATTAAGAGATGGCGAACAAATAATGCTCGTTGAATTGGCAACTACGAGATGGCTGGATCGAGCTATTTTTCCTTTGATAAAGAAATTTCATTGCCATCAACAATTGCAATTAAGAAAAACATGTTGGTTCAAATATATGCAAGAAACCATAATACTAATGATGGATTGGTTAATGGCGCTGAAGGGATTTTCAGATCCTATTCATCTAATAACAATAGACCTGACATTGTCTAGATAGAATTTTCAGACACAAAGATTGGGAAACAAAAAAGAAATAAATTCAAACGGCTATGTGAAATAAATATATCTCCAAGTTGGACACCAATCTTTTGGATTTCAAAAAATCACTAGCAATGTCTCGTAACAAATTATAAATCACAATTCGAAAACAATTTCCAATCAAATTACCCTGTGCACAAACAACACACTAAACACAAGGACTGACATTGGATCAGCTTGCATTTGACCCAACTGGTGTCACAAAAAATGATCTATTCTATATTGCACAATCACGTGTTAAGACTATCGACTCATTATACTTGATTAGCAAATTGGACTAGCAAAACTTCCATGTGAAAAACAAGATATTAGATGAAATGGCACAACTAGAAACAATTGCTACATGGGAACTAGAATTTGCAAAGAAGAGATTTGATAACAAGAATGTTTTATCAATTACAAGTCTAAACACACGTAGTTTACGTGCACATCTTAGTGACATGATCCATCACAAAGACTTAATGGACAATATGATTCTCTGTTTTCAATAAACACATTTGCACATTCCCCCAATAGACAAAGAGTTCTTGTCATTCAAATTTTCCATCGCACATTCTACACATCGCATCCTTATTTTTAGAAAAAAAAATATAATGATAAATGAAACAAAGAAATTTTGCAAGAAAAAAACTAAACTTACACTAATTGACATGTTATTTCAACGGCCAATTTGTTTAATGAACATTTATGCAACACCATTTGAACAATTATCTATGATAATACAAATGATTAGAGAAGAAAAATCACAAACTATATATACAAATTGTGTTTTCTTAGTCATTGGTGACTTCAACATTGACATCCAAATACAAACAACTTGTAGCAAAACCTTTGTACAATTTATGGAAATGGAAAACTTACAAGAAATAACAAGTAAACTATCTCTGTGACGAAAAAAAATATTAGACCATCTCTAGACAACCTTTCCCATCAAACGATGTGAAATCAATGTGATATGGGCATACAGGTCTGACAATAGCATATTCTATGCTTTACTACAACTCTAATCACAATTTTCTGTGCAATCTGCTAAACTTGCCATGGAGCAAAGTCTATGTTTTCCAGCTTCTTTGCATCTACTTTCCCCAAAATAATCCAGGTATGTAAAAACACATTGAATGGCATTATGGATAGATTTACTATTAAATGCAACATATTTTTCTGTAAATCGAACAACTTGTACTCATGCCCTGTACAGGTAAATAGTATCAAAAGACAACATGAAGAAATTGTTTCTGTGGACACTTGCAGCTCCTCAGAACCTGAAAAAAGTAAGTAAACATAATTTATGTATATTGTCGCAAGTTTTCTAACGTAAACAATATGCTAATTCATATTCATTTAATGCTGCTCTGCAGACAAAAACAACAGGAGTCGTCTCAAACAAAAAGCTAAGCATCAAGAATGCAATCTAGTCACAATACGAGAACTTAGGAGACTCAAAGTCAAAACAACCTTTCACGATGACATCCTTGTAATATATAAAACAATACTTGATCGAGTACACATAATAAAATTGTTATGTGCCGATCTAGTTGATAGAAAATGGGATATGGAAATTACACTCAATGTGCCACACAATGTCATCACCGCTGTTGAAGCCAAACTTGTTGTTGGCCAGGAAATTTGTATCAAATATTTTAAGATCTCTAAAAAAACAATTTATGACCATGGAGGCTGCACTTTCATATGATTTTTACATCATAGAAGCATTGTAGAAACAATCCCAACCATTTGCAATGAGTACAAATTTGTACCAACAACAACAATTAGGCAACTCACAAACACAAGAACTCCATTTGTGATAGGCACAATGGCTTCCCTTGTAACATATGCAATACAAATAGGGCCCCAATATGCACTAGACATCAAGGATGGTTAATCTGAAGAAGCCAAAGCCATACATACTTTTCCACATTTACTCAAACATATTTTAAAGCAATTACTTTTAACACTAGTGCATTTTACAATTCAAGTTTATCTATTTACTACATTCATTTCATTTTTCATTTCCATACAACAATAAATTTTGAAGCAAGAAACACCAATGGTGTTGTTTCGAAATGTTGTTAGACGAAAAAAACACAGACCATTACATACGTGAAAATCCACTTTTATAACAGTTGTCAAATTGAACAGAGTACTTTTAGATCTAAGCAAGCTAATTGTCTCAACAACAAAGTTTATTTTATGTCTCACGAACTATCAACTCTACTGAATTATTTAATGTCCTCATAGCATTTTCTATTAAAATATCCAACACTCGAACTATATTGAAGCATTAACCATATAGAAGGAATGCTGACAATAGCAAACATTCATGCAGATCCTTTTGTGACAATTTGTAACAGTTGCTCTTACCTAACAGATACATTTGGAATAGTTTCCAGGGATGAACTTCATTGTTCTAAATGTAAACAGTCAACAAAATAATGATGCTATATGCAATTGTAGTGCATTATCCAATCAAAAGCAAATGTTCAGTACGAGTGCATTCTAAAAAATAATTGTTATTAGAGATTTGTCCATCTTTGACATATCTGAGAGATGAAAAGTATCTACAAGACATTGTTGATGTTACATACAACATTCAAGACTTCCATGTACAAGGTATTTTCATACTATATTATTCAAATGTCATTTTTCATACAGAATGATGCAACTTCATTGTCAAAGAGGGTTCATCTCTTCTGTTATCTTATGTGTCTACCTGCTATGGTGCTCACTCTCTCTTATTTCCTTTGCATGAAATTTGTTCAAATTGCAGTGTTTCAGTGTTTTCTTTCATAAGGCATGCTCCATACACCAGTGACCTATCTAGGTAGAAATGGTCATGAGGATTTCCTGATGTTCATAGACTTATTCTCATATGGTATATCAAGCCAAGGCCCTAAAAGAGTTGACAGAATAGGTTGGCATTTTGAAAATATATTGATAGTGCAACTTTTGGAATCTGTAGCGAACTTGCAAGCCTTTTGGTGTTTGTGTCCTCAATCTGAACTCTGGGATCAAGGAGCAAGGTGGGATCTTGTAATTAAGTATGTCATGATACTCAGAATCTCTTCACAATTGTAAGTTGGAAATTTTCTTATCCGACCTACAAAAGCTAAGCATGATGGCATGAAACTCAACATGTAATGTTTGCTTACCAAAAAACATGAATTCATATGCTGTATCAGGCCAAGACCCTAGAAGACTTCACCCAATAGGTTGGCATTTCATAAATGTATTGAGACTGCAACTTTATAAGAGATTAACCTATGTATTATAGAGATACTTGTAAGAATGGTTCTTTTCTAGGGAAGGTTCAATGAACTTGAGCTTCTTCTGCTTACAATGTCCTGGTTATCCATTTCTGAATACATCAACTTGTGAGCTTTTGGCTTCTTGTTTTGTGCTCTTATTTTGTTGGCTAGATGCTTAATACTATCATTCTTATACAATATCAAGTTGTCTTTGTTGATTATGGATGATGAATATATGCAGAAACTTTCTCTACTACACATGCATGTATGTGCATCATTGCTTTGTTTCACTAGAACTCTCTTGCATTCAATACTACCTTACTACAGAGAGATATTGGAAGGGCTTGGGCACTTATAGCATTTTTATTACCTTATAGTGGTACCTACCTTCATTCTATGTCTACTCCTGACCTTTCACTACTCTCCCCTTTCTCTTCTTTATCTCTTCTTTCTTTCTGACCTGTTCTATTATAAAGAAACAAAGCGATGTTTAACAAAGTGTAAGCAGTTTATATAAGAGTGAAGTAGTATGGTTGTGTTAGTAAGTATGTATCTGGATACCTTACCATAATTGGTTTAATAATAACATAAGTAAATATAAGTGACAAATGAGTCTCTTTGTCTATCCCTAGATCTCTCTATCAGTGTGGCAGTGTTGGTATGATTTTGGCCGGATAATAAGAGAACTGGTTCATTTATAACATAACTACTAATAATTACTAATGTTCGTAGGTGGTCGACTTATCGACCAACTCTCTAAATGAAGCCCTAATATGGACCAAAAAAGCAATATAAGCAGGAATATATACCAACTATCTATCTTATGGACCAACTAATTTATCTTATCGACCAACTAAGCTCTGTAGGCAGGAATATGGACCAGGCTCTATAAGCACTACTAGGATTGGTTGGCTAATTAGTCAGTTACATTTGTGTTATCTTTGATCACTAGATGTTGTAAATAATAAATATTCATTTATTGTCTTAGATTAATGGTTTGTCATATATTGATGATCATTTCATATTGACCTCTATACTTGATTCATGGCTTTGATACAACAATCTATGTACAATGCAATCAGTCCTTAAATAGCCCTCATTTTGGGGGCATTCTAAATTTTATTTGCACCTTTCGCTGACCTATAGCATTATGGCTGAGATTGAATTATTTTTTCTATGCACAAAGCCATTGGACATTCAATTAAGACCATGATACTCCAATAAGATTGTTGATCCACCTTTAGGTACCCAAAGTCCAAAGAATATGTCAACTGTTGCAATGTGAGCCTGATGGTAGTACAAATCTCCCCTAGCTCTTGTCTTGGAAACTTTTTTTAGAAATATTATGGTAGTTTATCCAATAGACACTATGTCATATATGCATCAAATCGCTTGGAGCACTCACATCTTTATTGCTACATGTGTCTAATGACCATATGGAGGGCTCACTTATAGCTTAATCTTTGTTTCTTATTTTACCGGTTCATTTGCTGCTAATGCCATATTTTGTGTTCACTATTTTGGTTTCCATTGAGCCCAGTGAGTCTGAGCAAGAAATGTGAAGAGCTTAGGCCTTCTTCCAATATGTTTTTCTTGCTTTCACCAGTCTTAGTTACTGCTTCGGTTGCCTTTACTATTATAACTCTGTAACATCATGATTGTTTATATATGTGATTGAATAGGACTATCAGTTGCAACATGTTTTCCCTCTTAATTGATGTCCCTCTGAATTCACAAGTTCTTGTAAGAATGGTTCTTTCCTAGGGAAGGTTCCATGAACTTGTGAGGTTTCGTCTTATTGTTTTGTGCTCTTACTTTGTTGGATAGATGCTGAATACTATCATACTTATACACTATCAAGTTGTCTTTGTTGATCATGCATCATGAGTAGATGTGAAAACTTTCTCTGCTACACTTGCATCTATGTGCATCATTGCTTTGTTTTCAATTCTCCAAGAAAAACAGGTTACCAATTGATTTGGAAATATATATAATTTTATTGTTGCCACTTCAATGTAGTGGTGCAAATAGTCACTACACCATCTCTGTTATATGTATTCAGTTTGTCAATTTGAACTTTGGGATCAACGAGTGATGCAAATAGTCACTAAACACCATCTTTGTTATATGTATTCAGTTTGTCACTTTGAACTTTGGGATCAACAAGTGAGGTTCATGGTTCATAGCACAGAGCTCAACCAGATCTACAACATCTGTCTTTGTCGGTGTAACTCCATTGATGTGACAAGAACCAAGCTATTGTAAAGCTCTTGCATGGTGTCCTTTCCAAGAAAATTTACTAGATTCTTGTGCCTCAGGTAAGGAATATAAACCTCAACTTCTTTGTTTCAAATATATGCACGCTATGATTGGTCTTGACAGATTTTCATATGGAAATCCAGGTTTGTGCACTGCAGTGGAATAGACATTAGAAGGAGCTCTTGAGCAGCCATCGATTCAGTAATAATCAATCTGATTTCAATCCAGTACCAACATTTATACACTCAAGGAAGAATTGTGCTTCATGGCCATGCTTGTCTAGATTACAATTCAACTTATAAATGTAATATTCAATCTCAAAAATAGAGAATAAACACCTGCATGCACTTATTACTGATCTGTAGATTTTACATTTCAACAATCTTATTTTTAAATTCATGTTTTTAATGGCCATGCAAATTTTCGTTCTAATCTAACACTTGAAATATCTTTGAAAATAAAGTTGAAATCTTTGAAAATAAAGTTTAGTCTGTCTCTTGCACCTCTGGCATACTGCCTCCCACACTAATGCATGTATAAAAGACTCTACACATGTTTAACAGTATCAGATAACCACATCATGCACGCCTTCTTCACTATGCTTTTCCTACTTTCACCAGTCTCAAAACATCTATTATTTTAAATTATGTTCCTCAATCTCTCATATTACAATGCTTAGTAAACTCGAGTTCCCCTGTTCCTCCAACTTAAAACCAAGACTAACTACTGCACAACCCCTTGTTAAAACTTATTTCCTCTTTCCATTCTTTGTAAAGTTACTACTATTATTAATAAAATTAATCTATCAAACAAAATACTAAAAAGAAACATATTCCCATCATATATCCGTTGTCACTTCCCCACTTATCTCTTACCTAAATTTCTTACAAAACTCATTTTCTTCACGTTTCTATTTATTAAAATATCCATATTTATTAAAAAAAAAACTCATTTTCTTCACGTTTCTATTTATTGAAATATCCATAAAAGATGCCATTAGCATCATGATTAATTTTACTTTTTTGGCCTCGAATCCGCCTTTTTTTTTTGAATAATAAAATTTATTAACCATCGAAAAGGCATACCAACGGAATCTCGTTTATGTTGTGAAATTGTAATAAACAAATTTTATCATTTATACCATGTTCAACCGATCTTTGGCTTTGGCCTCATCCGAAAGAGACGCTTACCGGATGACCCTTACTACTAGAACCATAAGACCTTTTTTTTAACAGGAACCACTTGAAAGTTAAACATTACGATTAACGGTTATAAACTTAAGTAAATTCAAGCGAAATTTCATAGATTTTTTCATCATCACTCTCTACTGACGCTTCTTTTAAGCTTAGTTCATGCATCTAGTTTCTTTACATGGAAGGTGTCATTGATAAAACTATTAGAATCATCGGGAACAATGATATTAAGATAATTTTTGTCCCCTCAATTAAGATAGAAGGTCTCCTAAAATATACCAAAAGATATTATTATTTTTAGTCCCTGCCCTTCGGGCCTGGCAGGGACTATAGTAATCAGTTTTGGTCGGTGGGCATTAGTTTGGCCCGCCAACCAATAAAATTCTTTTGCCTTAAAACAAAGTTCCGCGTTATATTATTGCATATTTTATGTTTCCCAGTGCTTTTTAACCAATGACAACGATGTTCATCTTATTTGGCCTCATATCGAGGCGAGGATCTGGACAAACTTAGGATAAATCTTGATTTAAGATATGGATTGAATCAATTTTTTGAACATGGAAACTAATGCTAGCATTGCATTAGCATTAATTCACTAACATTAAATGTTAGCGTGATATATCAGTGAACTTTCTAAGTTTCCAAGTCTGCATGCATGTTGAAGTGCCCATCGTTGAAGTTGGCAGCTGGATATGTGCTGTCGAGCATAGGGGCGGTGATCGCATCTTCATAAGAGCCGACCTGCGAGCCGACCTGCAAGTTGATCAACCCGCAGTTTCGATGGAATGGAAGCGAAAGGGCAGCTCCTCACGGCAGCTCCTCAGTCTCGGCCGACAGCTCCTCAGTCTGAGACAGACACATCCAAAGGTAAAAAGCTATGTTCGGTGATTCGGTAAAGAATTTCAGATCTATTGTTTTTACATCAAAATCAGAAGAGAGCACAAAATATAACTCACCCAAATTTTCTGAGAGAAATCACTGCTTCTGGAAACTTTGTATTTTGTAACAGAGACCTGTCAGAAAGCAGAGGCAAAACTGAAGCTCGAAGGTTGCTCTGCGAAGCCCAGTTCTTTATTTCAAATCTGAGGTATCTTCACAACTGGCATGGATGCCACAGTTAGAAGGTCCAAGAATGCCATCCTGTCTTCTTAGTTCCTTCCCCTCAGGTTTTTAATGAATACTTTAGTCATACTGAATCAATGCCTCTTTACGCCTTGATTCACTTTCTATAACACCATAGCAATTGCAAGTCTGTTATATCTTTGGTGAGGCCCCTGACTAAAACAGTGTATGAAATCGAATAGAAGAGAAGGACGATGCCTAAAAATAGACAGATAATATGTTAGCTTATTCTAAGACCAACATGAGCTATCAAAGGAAAAACTAAGCAGATGACTTTCTCAATTGAGGAATAAAGAAACGACAAATTCAATCCTTATAATCTAGAAGGAACAACAACTACAGAAGATGGCATAAATTACTTCCAGATGGCCCTTCACTTCCACAGAGCTAAACAATTATGCAAATCACATCAAGGCCTAAAATTTGTAGACTTCTACTTTAAACACCGTTTTTGTAGGCTGCATCCTTGTATCAAAGTTGAAAACCAAAGAGAGAATACTGGAGCCGAAGCAGAGTTCATGCTCCTAACCTATTCTCCTGGGATGAAATTCCTCTCTAGGGGATCTGATTTCCTTTCATTTCCTCTATTATGGCCCCCTGTACCATTTGTGGAGCACCCAGCAGCCGGAGATTAGGGCAACTTGGAACCTAGTGAGCCTAGTTATACGATTATAGAAACTTTTATTTTCCTCTTTGAGATTCTGCAACCTATTTCTGAGTGCCTTGAATCAAAGAGCATTATAGAGGATTGAAAGGGTAATGACAGTCACCTCCGACTACCAACCCAAGGGCAAGACTCAAGAGTAAAGAGACTCACACATCTCTAATGAGAAAATTAGGACAGATCTAACGTAACAAGAGACAATCGTTATTCTTTGTCCCAGGTTCAAGCAAATGCAGAGTTTCTCAAGCATGAAGCATATTAGCAGACAACTTATAGATGCATTGAAAACACTATGCTTGTAAATTGAAGGATAACTAAATTTATTTTAACATCAACAGCAAAAGCTGAAAATTATCAAACTACCTGTTGGAAGAAGGAGCCCGTTTGTTTCATCCCCTGCTGCGCTGTGTATGAATGGCGCACTGACCCATTCCCTTAGCCGCTACAGTCGCCTGAGAAGTCTCCACCTTAAATTGGGTCGTTTATAAATATGAGGCAGGGAGAACCAGAGATTGACACAACTCTCAGATAGTTTAACAATTGGGTCGTTTATAAATATGAGGCAGGGAGAACCAGAGATTGACAAAACTCTTAGATAGTTTGAAAGCATTGAACATATGTCACCGATTGTTTTAAATCGTGCCGATGTCACCGATTGTTTTAAATCGTGCCACTCATGCTTCGAAGCTGCAACATAAAGTTTAGTATCAAAATAAAATAAACGCATATGACAGATAATACTCTTCATGAACGATAGAAAAAAAGTGGTTATGCACCCACAAGTGAAGCACAATAAAGAGAGTCCACAATAAATAAACCTCAACCATATGCAATTGTTATGACACGAAAGAAGACCTATATTAAGATTAAATATGTACAATATGACCCCAAAGAGATCAGGTATAAGATTAACTATGTACATATAAGCACACGCATGTAAAACATTGCTCAGCATATAAACTTACCATACATATTCTGATATAAAATAAGTTCTGAAAGTTCTGAGTATTTACTACAGAGATTTACGTAGCATCATACAAAACTGCAACAACTTTGTTGTCCTGAATTGTCAATCCAAAATGAACCATTCAAACGCAGGAAATGCTTTTAGGAGGCTCTTCTCTGTTTTCTGAATGAAATGAAATCTGCAAGACCAAACAATGGTGCTTCCTTCACAGGGTTGAAGTAAGATAACTCCCCCTTAGCTCTCTTCAACAATTCAATTGCAAATTCTTTTGCTTTCTCCAAACCCATCAACTTGGGATAAGTGGCCTTATCACTAATCAAATCCTTTCCTGCAGTCTTCCCCAATTCTTCCGACGATTTCGTGACATCCAGTATGTCATCCACAATCTGAAACAAAAGCCCCAAGCAATTAGCATACCTTCGAATTCTCGAGATCTCATCCTCCGATGCACCGCCGATGATGGCCCCGCACACGACCGAGCGCTCCAAAAGAACTCCAGTATTGTGATTGTGAATCCATTCGAGAGTCTCAAGATCAATAGAAGCATCCCCTTCGATCACAAGATCAAGAAATTGCCCACCCATAACCCCTTGAGAACGAGTTGTTCTACCTAACTCACAAACCACCCTCAAAACCCTATCACTCCCCACAGTTTTACTTGTGGAGACTGCAACGTGCTCGATCGCAACTGCAAGAAGTGCAACTCCTGCAAGAAGAGCAGTGCCTTCGCCGAACACCTTATGGTTTGTGGGCTTTCCTCGGCGTATATCATCGTTGTCCAAGCAGGGCAAGTCATCATGTAGGAGTGACATTACATGAATCATCTATATTGCACAGGCAACCGGCATGGCGAGCTCTTGGGTTCCTCCCACAAGCTCACATGCAGCGATACACAGAATAGGACGAACTCGCTTGCCTCCAGACAGAACAGAATAGCGCATGGATTCATGTAACTTTTCAGGAAAACAAAGCGGGACAGCCTTGTCAAGTGCCTCATTCACTGCAACTGCCTTGGCATGCATGTACTCATTCAAATCAAATTCCATGACCTCCTTCTTTTCTTCTGGAAGATCAATTAGCGAAACAATTCTGCTTGAGGCTCTACATATCGATTAGTTCTCATGCCTCCGTAAGCGATGGTTGTCATACCACTGCAAGCCATGTCGTCGCTCTATAAATCTTGGAATGCAAGATAATGCAATTGAGGAATTGTGTATAGATCTTCAAAGCAGGGAAGTATACCAGCAGCAGGGGATTCAGCAGCAGGGGATCAAGTTCACTGATGGACCAGTAGCAGGGGATTCAGCAGCTCAATGGATTGATATATGGGCAACAGGCGTCCCGACGGAGGAGGCAGCAACCGCCACATTTCGCTCATGCGAACGACCGCAAACCGGGCAGATACGCTGTGGGCTGCCGATGAGCGAACGACCGCAAATCGGGCAGATAAGCTGCGGGCTTTTACATTTGCATGCCATGTCATATTTTGTTGTGGTAGCTGGTAAAGATGTTTGGAAGGCACACATTCGACCTAATCGTGTGTCTGGTTACATCACTACAGCGAGGATACTTCCAACTGAACGTAGTCAGCGATGGTGTTGTTCACCAAGAGATCTTCTAGATTTCACAGTAATTTTTTGGATGCCAAAAATGAAAAAACTTATGGGTGACAGACATTTAGGTGTGATAAGTAGATGTTATTAGACGCATTTGGTGCTTGGTGGGTCTAAAACTTTTCGTAATATATTATAGGCCGAATCCTGTGACAGCGAATATAACATTTCAAGATATTATTCAAAAAATCCAAAGAGTAGTTCAAATGGAAATCGATTCTTGCCCTGCAAATTATAACATAGAAACCCAACGTATTTTCTTATACTAGGAGACACTTCAACAGCAATACACTGATAAGGTGGCCACACAAATAAGACATGCAATACATTTTACATGACACTTCAACATCAATACACTGATAAGGTGGCCTCACAAATAAGACATCCAATACTTTTTTTTACAGTTAGTGACACCTTTCAGACCACACAAATAAGACACGTAATACATTTGTATAGGTCGGGGCACTTCCTTTCAGAGCCCAGCAAACCAGGCAGATACACTGCGGGCTGCCGATGAGCGAACGACCGCAAACCGGGCAGATACGCTGCGGGCTGCGGCAGGGACTAGCTGCCCCGCAGCCCGTCATTTTTGTTTTTGAAACCTAAGGCATCCATGAGATTCCCTGATGTCCCGCGTAAGACAAATTGGTTTTAATTTGTTCTATTTTTGAGTTATTAGGAACAATGATATTAATATAGTCTTTATCCCATCAAATTAGGTAGAAAGTCTCCTCAAATATACCAAAAAAATCTTCTACACTAATATTAAGATAGCCTTTGTCCCATCAAATTAGATAGAAGGTTTCCTAAAATATACCCAAGGATCCCATCAACTTTCTAAAACTAAGGCATAAAACTAAGGCATCTATCAGATTCCTTGATGTTGTGGATTATCGTGGATATATTTTTTAATTTGCTCCCTTCACACTAGGGTTAAAGGAAAACACATAATAGATATCGATAATAATAAGTCCCATATATAAGCTTTAATTTGGTATATATATATATATATAAAATCACAAAGATTGATTTAAAACTTTTTAGTATAAATAGAAAGTAAAGTTAAATTAATAGCTATTAGATCGAATTAAAATTAATTAAATATTTTTCTATCCAATCCACCATTATTAAATTTTATTTCATAATTAATATCCAAAAAAATATTTAACAGATTAAATTATCAATTTTATAATATGAAATATCAATAAATAATATTTATATTAAATCTATTATAAATAAAATTACATTAAATTTGTTTAGACATTTATCATATATAATATATAACAATAAAAAAAATTATCTAATGTTATAGAATTTTTGAATTATATAAATTTACCTTGATGAATTATATGGTTTGTAATTTTTCCCTTCTAATATTTTTTAGGTTTAAATTGGTAAAATTTTAGTGATTTATGTGATACACTAATCTTGATTTAATTATTAAATTCATTTGCATTTAAAATTTCCAATTTCAAATTTACTTTTCTTTTAAAATTATTCTATAAAATGATATCATATTAAAAAAACTTTTAATGAAATCAAATTTCCTTTCTAATTCTAACCCACCATAGAAAATTTATTCATAATCTACTTATTTTAGTATCAATATTTTCCATAAATACAAGCTCTAAGAATGAGTTACACATGTGATTCTCAATATTTTCCATGACTACAAGCTCTAAGATGAGTGACCCATGTGATTACTCTTTAATTTCCTTTTTGTAGTTTTCTCAAAATCCTATTAGATTAAATTGCATATTTCTATTTGGATATATCTATATAGGTTATAGTGTTTTAGAACCAAGTGCAACTCTTATTATTTAATAACCGGATTTGAATGCAAAGTATAGAATGCATAGATAAGTCATTCTCCTTGTGAAAAGATGTCCACATCATGCACTGGGCATTATAGTTATAGCATAGTAAAATTATTCCCTCAAGGCATCAGCCAAAGCCACCTAAGTGGGTTTTGTCTCAAAATATTTATATTCTTCTTTATGATGTTTTATATAGTACATGTCCCATCAATATTCAACATGGATAAATGACTTAAGGAGCATAAAGGTGATCTTCTCACTCTTGCAGAATTTTACTTTGTAATAACCATTTATTCGAACCAACCACTTCACCAAAGCATCTTGCCTATATTGCCTTAGAACAAGGGAACATCAAAGCTAACTTGTTCTTGAAGTCCCTCACATTTCCAAAATGACTACTTGTTGGAGGTGCCCCCATTTTCATCAGGATGTATTGAAAGATTCTGGTGAATTTATCTAACACCCTATTTCTTTATTGCTCACGAAATTTCTCGAGAAAAATATTATTATGATCAACCAATCTATTGTTGTTATTTCCATCTACCATTGGAGGATACCCATTTTAGCAAGGGAAGTCTTCACCAATTTTCTTAATTTGAAGTCCAACTCCTTCTGCCTTGCTCTCATTAAATGCGCTCATGGAGAAACGATAAAGAATTGATTTCTTTGATACCACTGGTCCAAATTATGTTGAGAGAAAAAAAAATATAGTAATAACATGTGGAATAGCATCAATATATTGCAAAGGGAAGATAAACACATCTAAGTTATACTTTATTAATGAATGTAATAATGAAAACTTGTAATATGAAAAGCTATATAAATTAACTAAAATGGTGGTGTCTTATCAATGTGATAACAACACTCATTCCAAAGATATATATCAAAAGAGGCTAAAAGTACCTTTTAATACAAATTCTAAAACTCTAAGAAGTAAAATAGCAAAGAGGTAAATGAGGTAGCAAAAGGAATATGGGATTTAAGGAGCTTAGTTGATACATCAACTTCTGACCACAACTTCCATATACAAAATTCATTTGGAACATTTATTGGATCATTACAAAGTTTGTTTTTGAGATTTAAGTGTTTGGTTGACCAAAAGAGAAAATATATCTAGGTTAAATAAATTTATAAAAATGCATTTGATGTTTAATACATACAAAATTGCTGTAAAAATACTGTGTAAGATTGTTTCTAATTTTTTGATAGATTTGGGTTCCACTTTCCACTTGCATGAATAACCTTTTATAGTTTTCTCCATCATAATCTATGTTGTAGACAATTATACTTATAGTTTCTCCATCATAATCTAAGTTTTAGACAACTATTGAAGTAGATTGGTTATCAACATGAATTTCAATTGGTATTGAAGCATATGGAAGAAACAGTCAATGCACTAATTGATTACTTTGGTTAACTTGTAGTCGTTTTACCTCTTATAGTGTTAGTATGCATGATTATGAAACCCTTACTTAGTTCAGCCATATTAAGAAGACATTAATTTTGTTATTAATATGTTAACTACTCTATGTAGGTTACTTAATTGTTGTCAATTACCACTAAAAGGTTAGTTTTGTTTACAAGCTTCAACACTTTGTGTACTTCAAAATTAAAATAGGTATAAATTTATTTGATATGCACACTCAATAGGACAATATTTCACTTTTGAGTAACTAAAGCTCTTATAGTCTTGTGAAATTATTCTGATTTCCCTTCACGGAAGTGATATGTTGATAAACACATCAAACCATGCACATTTTATGCCACTATCAAAGCATTAAACAATTAATAGGGTTTGTCATCAAGAATGTTCTTGATACAATTCTAATAGTAGCTGGAAGAATCTAAAAAAGTGGCTATCTTCATAGCTTACAAGAAGACTACATTTACAATTATCTCTAACGATTACTTTATATTCTTAATATCATTTGAATAACACTTGGGCACTGCAACAGTGATTTAACACATATCTATCTATGTTTATCACAATTTATCCATATGTAGAGGGACTAATGATGTTTTCACTCACATAATGGAACATTTACTTGTTATATGTATATTCATAAAATAAAAAAATATAGAATGAAGCCTCCCTACACCCAACACTAAATTACAATCTAAACAAAAAGTATCCATTTAAATGATGAAGAGCCACTTACTATTCACACTATTGTTAGAAAATTAGTATGTCATACAAAGGATGCATACATATTAGAATTCCATTGTTACAACCTAAAGAGACAAAACATATTCACTTAATAATAAAGAACCACGTGCACTTTACATTTTGAAAAATTAGCATGTTATACAATGATGCGTAAAATTCCATTAGTTTTTATAACGAGAGTAAAACAGCTCCAAGATATTTAGATGAGTTTAAAAGTCAAATTGATTGAGTTAAATATATTTAACACATTGGAAATTTTGATTAATATATGAATTTCATATTTAAATTAATAAACC